>JBAGKK010507491.1:0-14233 GCA_037177015.1 Euceroptres primus | reverse complement strand
ATATAGATGTGTGTGTATGTATATATACTTTTTTAAAAAATAAGTGACAATGGTAATATTTAATAATAATTAAACTTTCGTTTTCTTAGAACTAAATTTTCCTTGCAATTAAAGACATTGACGTGATTAGTCATTACACTAATTATCAAGTTCTTTGATTTTCAAATAATGGAGTATTCACTGAACTCCTCGTAAACGGTATATAATGTATATTTTTACACGTAAGGACTTCATGAGAAGTGGGTTAATGAACTAAGGAAAGAACACCCATATTTCATTTGTAGCGTAAGAAATTTCCCATAGTTCTTATACCATTGAGCATTGAGTAAGTGAGATAAAAACAGAAGCTCGATAAAATTCGCAAGACGAAGAATCCCACGATGTTATTCTTTCTTGTATGTAACTTGCGTCATATAAACGCATTACGACTCGTTATTATACTTTCTAAGCCTCATAAGAACTAGGTGAAATTGTTAGGTACAAATATAAATAACACATTCACAAATAAAAGTACATATCATAAGTAAAAAAGTGTTATGTTAAAAAAAGTAAAGTTGAGGATGAGATTTTTAAGTAAAGAGTAAAATTCAAAACAAAATTATAGTTATAACTGTTACTAAAAATAAATATCATACGATTGTATAATATTGAGATAAAAAGCTATATGTAAGAAACGAGACCAGAAATAAACGTAAATGAATCTGCTAGAATAAGATGTGTATTCTAATATTTGAATGTAAACGAAAAATAAAATAACAATTGTAAATTCTTGAAATAAGAATAATTTTAAGTATCTATCATGTTCTCGAACTGTAAACACAATTTTACATTGTAAGGCAATTGTGGATTATAATGAATGACATTCCTCTTTTGAGTGGATGTGACGTTATGCCATTGTTATGTGTATACCTTGTCGCGCAACAGGTGTATATGAGATACATTCTAATTGTCTGAAAGTGCAACGAAACTTTATTACAATGTTCCTGTCCTCAAGGTGGGATTACAGAAATATTCCATTTTTGAAAAAAATAAGTAAATATGTATTTTATATACCAGAAAAACACATAATATAGATCTGAGAAAATATGTTAATAAATTATAACATACTAAAAACTAAAAGAAATTCTGATAAAAATGACATCATTAAATGATTAAATCCATTGATTTACTTTCTATTTAAATTATAAAAGCTAAATAACATAAAAATCTTAAAAACCGATTGAATCATTTGTCAATTTTCCCACGCCTTTAATAAATAGGACAGGATTTGCTGAAGACTAGAAAGTAAAGGCAGCCCTTGGAGTTAGGTGAAGTCCTGAAGCTAAAATGTGTTTTAGTAAGGAACTTTAAAGTGTTTGAGTGTTTCATATAATATCTTTATCTTCGGAGTGAATCGTTTTCTGGGGAATCGCAAGGATTCTTCGATAAAAATAAAATCTGTCCGACTTTACGATCGGTCGATACTTTATCGTCGAAGGTGGAGCACGCTCTCCCCGGCCTTTTAGTAACTGTACTCAACCCCCTCTAACTTTCCTGGCATTCTCCTTCTCTGCATTATTTTAACGGTCTCTTTTCTACCTGGATATAATTCGTATCGAGCTGCATGTAGCAGGGCCATGTCTAGAGTCTAGATTTCTAGATTTCTAGAGTTCAATATCTCAGACTCATCGTCAACTATTATTGTTATGGTTATGGCAATTTTTCTACTAAGAAACCGGCTTTAGAATTCTCTTGAAGTCACTTGAAATCTCCTGAAATATCTGAAGTCACTTGAATTCTCTTGAAATTTCCTGAAATATCTGAAGTCATTTGAATTCACATGAAGTCACGTGAATTCACCTGAAGTCACTTGAATTCACCTGAATTCACTTGAAATCACCTGAATTCATTTGAAGTCATTTGAATTCTCCTGAAGTCACTAGAAATCTCCTGAAGTCAGTGAAATCTTCTGAAGTCATTGAAATAGTCTGAAGTATCTTGAAGTCAAAAGTAGGTATTCACTCAATCGATCGAGTTGTCAACCCCTCGGCATTTATTAAAATTAAAAGTTAATTAAACACAAAATATGCAAATTTTCTGGAGCAAGGAAACTTTTTTACACTTTTAACACTAATAATTTGTTAATTGGAAGCATTAATTCGGCAGAAAACCTCTTAAGTTTAAAATATTTCCTACAAATAACCTAATTCTAAGGGTAAAAATTTTGCAGCAGAAAATAGTTGAATTTGATAAGGAAAATAAAGCTGAAATTACAATTTAAGTGAAATGATTAGGATAAATTAAAATCACAAAGAATTTTCTAAACCACAACAATGAAAATTTCAACAAATAAACAGCAAATAAATGCAAAAATGTTTTCTTAATTATCCATAAAATTATCAACTCACTAATTCGTCAAGAACTCACCCATTTTTCACTCCAATTCTTCGAAAATTTGTTTAATATAAACAAATTCAGAGTTCAAAATTTTCATAACAGAAAATTATGTTGTTATTAATAAAAAAAAATGTCTCATACCTTTCAAACTTGTCTTTTAATTAAACATGCTTTTATTTTAAGACATAATTTTCATCTTGCAGCAAAAATTTTTAAATCAAAAATAATTTCACTCGCCAAAAAAAAATAATTTTTGAAACATATCATCCTTTTTAACCTGCCAGAGCAAACTCCTATACCATAAACTGTAAGGGGTAGAAAAGGGGTACGTTCCGGATTATTTTTCTCCTCAAATGTGAGTATTTTCTGTTGAACAATTGTCGGTTTCAGGATTTAGGTATCATTTTTTTTTATTCCAAGGTAAGTTTAAATTCCGGAAGGCTTAGGAGATTCAAACTATTATTAAATATTAAAGCTAAATAATTTTCCACTGAAAAATGCTTAGTTTCAGAATTGGGGTACCTTTTTATAAGGAATTTTTAACTTTAGGGAGTGAAAGTAGTTTAATTTTGTATTTAATGCTCGAGTAATGTTAATTCCAAAAATTCTATTTCTAAGGCTATTTTAATGTTCAAGTATTGTACCACAGAATTTAATTATTGGTCATTTAAGAGGACATTTATGCAGAAATGCAGTTTAATGATTGTAAATTTAATAATATAATTATTTTAACTCGTTTCTATTTTAATTTGAAAGCCTCATTGATTTAAGATAAAAGTAGTGTTATTTTAATTAGAAAATTGTTTAGAAGAAGAAGAAAATAGTTTTCTGATTACGATCCTGCAGTTAAGTCCATTAGACTTGTCGTTGATTCATGGATTCCGCTTTTTCCTGATCCGAGATCTTCCTTCTTCCTCTTCCTCTACTTTTTTATTTGCAACTAGCACACGAAGTAGTCATATAGTCTTTGGCATTTGAACAATGTCCTTAAGCATTCACCTTACAGGCTGATAATGAGTAAGTAGTGAAGTTGGGTCACATTATATGTTGAATAATTATAGTTGAATTTATTATACTAATTGTAGGTCAAATATTTTTAATTTCGAATACGAGAGAAGAATTTGTAAAAGGATATTTTCTTCTTTTATACAGAGAAAATATAAAACCTTTCTAAATATACATAAAAAAATGCAGAAAAATTATTCAAGGCAAATATGAAATAGGGAAAATGAAAGTTATAAAGTGCCAGCAGAGAAAATGTAACTTAAGAACAAAAATTTATAAATGAGATAGGGATGATCCCACCTGGGGAGATTTACATTGAGGACAATACAGTTTAGTTTTAGAAAAATATTATTTCGTAACAAAAAGCATCTTAAGGGAGAAAATGCGATTTACAAAAGTTCAAGTGAATTTAATTCGCATTCCAAATAGGGTTTCTAACTTCTAGGAAACATACAAACTAGAAAAACGCAAAACGAACCAAATACGAAAACTAGAAAGTAGAAAACGACAATTATCAATCAGACGATCCGGATTTCTGGAATTTTTGCAAAAATGTTGATTCTCTATATTCTTGCACGTGACTCGAAAGATCAATCTACCAATTGTTGGCTCACACTTTGTTCAGATGCACTTTTCGCCTTGGGTCCAGAATTAAATCCAGAATCTGAGAGTGGAAGTAAAGTAAAGGTATTCTTGTACCTGTATTCAGGTGACTATAGGTACAGACTCTCCTCATCCTGGTACACCTTATAGTCTCTCTCCATTCCTTCCACTCCTAGAGCGGAGGCCGCATACCTTCTTACGATGCAGTGTACGCCTGTCCATTGCCTCGCAGACACCGGTTCTTTTTAAAACGAGTCGAAGAAAATCCTGGCCGGGCCAAGGTTTCGACGTCAGACGATGTGGCCATCTTTCTCCTCTTTGAATCGTTGGTGTGATTTTGTGCGATGATAGTTTTCTTTAATTGGTGAACACATGTCTTTACCGACTTAAAATGACGTGACCTGTATGCCAAAAAAAGTGAAGGATTCGGATTAACATATGAGAGGTAAAAAGATTAGCAGTTGCTGTTGAAAAATAACCACTTTTGGTCCGTATTGAAGAATTAGAATTTGGGGGAAATAACTGGGATTGTAAGAAATAAGAATCATCAGAAGAGCAATTATGATGATTAAAATAGTCGATGTTGTAGAATTGGATCCAAAGACTTTGAAAATAACTGTGAAAAACCTTATTGTAATTATGTTAATGCCATATTTCCAAACTCTGAAATGGTACTTCTACATTTGCATTCTTCTAAAATTGAAAATAAATATTTGAAGTTGAATGCATTCAATATTTAAAGGCTTGTTATTTTGGATGAATATATTAGGGACTTAATTATTTGGTTTAGAGGACTAAGATTCAAAAGAGAAAAAATGCTTTAAATTAAATTTCAAATTTCGGAAGCTTTGAACTTTCAAGATACGAAAATTCAAAGGTTGTCAATGTTTCAAATGTGAAAGCTTTCAACTTTTCAAAAGAAAGATTCGAGGCTTTTCCAATTTCAAAATTCCTAACAAAATTCGAGGATTTTCAACTTGGAAAATTATCAAATTCGAAAACTATCAACTTTCAAAAGTACCGAAATTTTGATGCACTCAATTATCAAAATAACGAAACTTGAAGGCTTTAGACCCAAAAAAAACAAGAATTCAATAGCTTTTACTTAACTTATGATGATTAAAATAGTCGATGTTGTAGAATTGGATCCAAAGACTTTGAAAATAACTGTGAAAAACCTAATTGAAATTATGTTAATGCCACATTCAAAATAGCGAAATTCAAAAGAAATCATTCGAAACATAAAAATTCAAGTTTAAAATTTTAAAAGAACCAAAATTCAAAAGCTGTCAATTTTCAAACACCCAAAAAAGACTTTGGCACTGTTCACGACATTGAATTTTTGAGAAAGAACGGTTCTTAGATGCCCAAAAAATTAAAAGTAGGAAAATTAAAAGCCCTCGTCGTCTATTAAAAATAACCTAAATAACTAATAATCTACTAATAAAATGTTCGTAATAAAATTGCATCAATTACAAGTATTTATACCAATTAAAGCGATAAATAAATTGAACACCTCATTTTATAGATTTTACTTGCTATGAATGCATGACTATTGAAAAAAAAGTAATAAAAGCTGTTTTAAATTAATATACAGCTTACATTTTACACATCATTTGCTTTCCTAGGAGCTTCACTCCAAACAAGTTTTACATCCGGTTTATAGTGAATACGATAAGTCGATAGGGCGTGGTATTGCGTGATAATAATTAATCTTGACCTAGAATCAAGTAAATTTTATAACACATGTGAAATTATTGAGTGTAGTATATAATTTTCTTACCTTCGATATTGTAGATTGTTTTCCCATAAATTATATCTGAAGAATAACTTCCGATGAGTATTTACTCATAGAACTATTATTGAGGAGCTTCCTGATTCCTTCATAATTTTACAATTTAGAAAATTAATCACAGAGGTTTCGATACATTTGATTTAAAATGTAACAAACACGTCAATGTCATGAAAGTATTTTTATGTAATATGAAATTGGATCATAAAATTCTATAATCTATAATTATGAACGAATAGATAATAATTTTAATAAATTAATAACTAACCTAAAGAATAGATAATGTAGAAAATAAATGACTAATAAACTTAAGAAATAAATAGATGAGGTCATGAGAATGAAGCTCTTAAAAATCACTTAAAGTTGTCCACTAAATCACATCCTTTTCACATATTTAAGGATCATCTTTAAGTGGTTTTTAATGAGTTCATAATTTGTATGCACACAAAGCCTTTAAACAAAAATATCATCGTTCTAAATAAACAATAAATAATTAATAAATATAAAAATAAATAAAATTGTGTTATAGCACATAAATAATTATGTAGAGCAGTCCTTCAGTTTATTTTAAAAATATGCAAGAGGGTTAATTATCTTTTAAAAATGAGTCACCCTCATTCAAGATAAAAAAAAATGACTAAAAATAAAGAAGAGGTGAAACCTCGTCGGTCATTCATGGTTTATCATATCCGGGCTGGCGTGCACCGAGAATTCCATGCGTGTAACGTAATACGGGGGTAACGGTTTTTTCCTACGATTAACAGTCTAGGACGCAAGACTCGCAAGACCAGTTGAAACAGTTACTTACACGTAAGTGTGTTTGTTTTTCACGTGGTCGACTGACGGATGTTGCAAAAACTCATCCCGACATGCACCCTGTATATTTTTCCTAAAACATAACGGATATATGTCAGGAATTATTTTTTCAACTTTTATTTACCTGTGAGAGTCCAAACATGTTTTTGAGACAGGTAGTAGAAACATCCTGGACACATTTTGTTGGCCCAACACCAGCCTTAGCGAGTCTTGACTTCGGAGACTTCAATGCAGGCATAAGAGCCTCTCTTTCTACTATTTCTGAGACTAAATAGCTTCAAAATTAAACATTGTCATGGCTTATAATTAAAAGGCTGAATAATAAGTCACAGTATTGTAAATTGGAGTAAATGTTATATTAAATCAGGAGTTTATAGTTTTTCATAATATTTATGATGAGAGTTTCTTTTTATGTATTCTATGGCGTTTCACCAAATCTAATTTGTCTATTCTAAAAACTTGATATCTTTTTCTCCGTTTACATTTTGTGGTTAATTATCTTACGCGAATGGCGTGAATTACGAGCCTTTTCATCTGATTTTATAAGTTACGGTTGCATAAGAAGAAAATAACATTTTATATTATATTGTAATCATGCTTTCTAAGTCGTTGCTCTAAGAAAGTAATATTTTTCTGTGCGTATCGAGTCACCAAAAAATTTACAGCCTTGACATTTTATTGATTTTTATAATAAGACTCAATAGAAATTGGTAAAATCTGCATCTGCAATGAACTGAACACATTTAAATTGAAATGACATTTGATTGAAGTAACTTTTCATATGAAGGTTTCTTGAAAGAAAAAAAGTAACTTGGGTAAAGTTGTCGACAAAGTATATGCAACATATAAATAAAATTGTAGGTTGGTTACAAAAAATAAAATAGTATTCAATATAAATTTTAAATTTTCGTTTGTTTTTGTTCTAAAATTCTGGATCTAGAATCTAGAGGCTAAGAAGGAAATCAGTATTTCAAAATGAAATTCTCTATTAGCACGACTCGATTTTTCTTTTACAATTTCTTGCAGCAATCGATGTATGAAACAACTGTAAAACATTGCAACTAACAATCACGTTGTTCCTTATAAGGTCTTTTGTTTACTTCAAAAAGTTTCTACCTTGCATTTCCTTTCTTTTTGACATAACTAAAAATAAACTGAATAAAGTATAATGATTATGTACTATTGAAATTGTATAAACTTATCGAAATAAATATTATTTATTACAAAACCAGTTAATGAAAAAATCCAATTTTTTATTTCTGCATAAGAATAATGACACAAAGTAAAAATAATTTATCATAGGGAAATCTGATCTTCAAATCTAGAATTTTTCTTTCTCTGATTAAAAAAAATCAAAAAGAGATTTTTTAAGTTGTAAATGTAATTCGAACATGACCTACACAATTACTACACATGTCAAGAAAATCGGTGCTACCAACCTTCAGAACGCGGAAGAACTTTAATTCCATGCATGAGGACATTGAGAAATTACCGAGACCGAGGCATCAGTTGCTATTACTTTGTTTTTGACCTGCGAATCTATTGCCTTCACAAATAACACTATATTTTATTTTTCTTCAAAATAAATTATGATTATAATAATAATTCTTACCTCCAATGATTCTTACAACCAGGCGTTACAAAAATAATTTCATCGTGATTCCTGATTCAGTTTTTGATAGTAAATACAATTGCTTATGATGCAATGTAAAAAATAAATAAAACTAATGTTAATTATCACATTTATTGTACAATTATAAGATTATATTTAATATAAATATAAATATAAATAATCGATAATATAAATATCAATATAAATCGCAGTTAAATTAAATTTTTTTAATTGAATCGTATACCACAAGCCACTGCCTTCTTTTATTAATGTTTAATTAATCATAAAATTCTTTTATACAAATTTATAATTTATTCATTATTTCTTTGCCGTTGAGAAAAGTATAAATTATTAATTACGTTGTTGACAATAATATTATAAGATTATAAAATCCGATCTCTCCAAAAGTGAGAGCCTTGGTTTAGAAACTGCAAACAATGTGAAACACATGCTAGTTTTTTTATTCGACAACAGAATTATGTAAGATTTCGAAACTATGAGTTCAAGTTGGATCTATTGCAAAAAAATTCGTATTAAAATGTCAGCTTCTTAATTGGTAGTAAAATAAGAAATTTCTTGCATATAATTTAAATAAACATACTATATATTATATGGGCATGTATCAAACGTGCAAATGCCGATTGTAATTCATACGTTTGTACACGGGTTATTTTATATGAAACGTTTAAACTCAGTAAACTGTTGTAAACAACAGTAATTATTTCACTTTTGAGAATCGTATCTCGGTTTATAACGGTCGTTTTTTCACTTTTGAGAATCGTAAACCAGTTTGTAATAGTTATTATTTCACTTTTTAGAATCGCATGCCATCAGTTCACGACAATCGATTTTCAAACTTTAAGCATGTAAACAAATGTTGACTAGAAATAGTTTGTACAAAACCTCTGAAAAAATATTGGAGCCTTTCCCTGATGTTTAAAATTATATTGCTTTTAAAATTTATAATATTTAACGTACCTACTATGACTTTAAATTCATTCTAAAAAAATGAATTATCAACGTACGTTAATTCTTAAAGATTCCTTAGTTGAATTTTACATGTTTTCAACAATTTTTTTTAAATTTGTCAGTAAAGAATTTTAATTATTACTACAGGTACGTAAGAAATACGTAAATGGTTGGCTCCACAGTGAAATGTCATAGAAAGCTGTCGGTATTATGGAAGAATCGTTTAAAAGAACATTTACCATCTCTTTAATTGCCTAAACGATAAAAAACTATTACCCTAAAGCCACTATCATTTAATTTCAAATCAACTTTTACTCACAATTATACATTTCTCTGTATATAAACCTTAGAAATCGAATTGACCATATTGCCAACAATGACAAAAAAAGATTTCTATTTCATATAAAAAACGAAGTCTCAAAATATATTTAAAAATTATATTACTACAAAATCTGAAGAAATTATATTATTCTATAATACGAACGATTTTCAAAATTTGAAGTTTGTAACAACAAATTTGAAAGTTTTTTGCATTCTCAAATCTCTGAATCTGAATTAGTAAAAATTCTTCCAATTTTATTAATTGTTATTGAAAGTACTTAATTCTTTCTAAAAATTTCAATGAAAGTTAGTAAAGTTGAGCTTGGATTTCATAATTCTAATTTTATTCTATTTCTGATTTTGGTAAAGTAAAATATGACGCTTTCTTTGACAGGATATTTAAATAAGAAACAAATTAATATGAAAGACATTTCTAATAGCATTATTCCTGAAATACACACTGAGATTTATTTAAATGAATACATCATTTCACTTTTAACCATCAAAATTTAAATTTCAAGAAGCTGATAGTGTTCATAATTTCATACCAACATTATAAAAAAGCAAAAAAAAAGTGAATGCACTTAACACAGTTGTAAAACTTTTATTGTTTCTTTAGGATACAATCTAGTTTTAGAATTTAATTTAAAATTACCAAATTTAAATTATGAATCAAGAACTGAAGAAAAAACTTAACAAAATAAAAAATTGATTTCACAAAAAATTGACCTATTATGCACTGAATGAAATATATTCCTTGAAGCTGTATCATCTGCACGCGAGAAATCATTTCCTATTTCTTCCCACTCGCCTCGCGGTTACCCACTTTTATAGTTGCGCAATAATAGTTCACCGAACTTAGATGTGCGCTTCTTTTTTTGCAGATTCATATTAAAATACGAGAAACAACATTATCGATAAAAAAATTATTCACAGTCATTTATTTTATGTGAAATTTAGAATTTTGCTAATATTTTATTACATGCTTATATTTTTAAATATTTAATTTAATAATCGTTTATATTCTTATATGGTAATTTTGGCTTTAATTCAAATTGCAAATAAAATGTAAATAATAGAAGAAGCAATGAACACATTTTCATAAAGAGAAATAAAAAAACAAACAAAAACAAATTGTACACCAAGTTTTGGAGAATAATTGTTAAAAAATATATTTCCATTTACAGATTGATTTTTGTAAAATATATTTCTGACATCTATATTTAAAAGAAACTAAAATATTAAACAAATTGCTCGCTTTTTCTTTATGAGTTTTTTGTCCTTATTCCGTTTACATATTTAACACAAGATCATGTTATTTTTAGCGTTGGTTTTTTCCGAAATTTTATGTATTCCCTGAGGAGGCTTGGCGTCACCGGGCGAAAGCTCGGAATTTGGATTCTTAAATAAAGTTTTTACACTTAATGGACTAGTAGATAAAAAAACATCAGTACATCGATCACATACATTAAACTAAAGGCCTCCATTAATGATAAATAATGGATAAAATCCGATCTACTAATTTTCGAGAATGCTATATATGATGTTCGATTTATTAATTTCATAATTAAAGGAAACGACCATAAATTCTGAATATTAACAGAAGCATGCACAATTCATTATCATAAAACACGATATTAAGATTAGCAAGTCTAAAAATTTACTTTTCAAGTTCAAGTGGTAAATTACACGATTTATCAGGATTGTATTATCCTTACTGCATAGGGAGAGTATTCAAAAAACAAATAAAATCTGGGACCGGTTTCACATGGTGACTTTAAGTAAATATGTACAGAGTATGTAGTTTGTTCACATAAATATATCGTGTCGTTAATTTAATAGCATTTTTCATATGCGAACAACCTAAGCGGAACCAGTCGAGAATTCAGGTTCAATGCTAATACCCGCCATGCATAAGAAAACAGAGCAAAATGAATTAGACTTTTCTGGTATAAATAAAATTAATAAATCAATGGCTGAATTCAAATTACACTTTCAAGCCTTAATAACTGCTTGCACATCTCAATTATTTATTTATCTGTGTACATTTCATTCCTCAATCACTTGTACAGAGAACTATTTAATTTATATTTAATTTATTACTTACTCAGTAACTCGGGAAGTATCAAAATGATCCAACAAATCGATCAATTTGATCTGCAACACTTTTATCCAAAAATAAATGAATATTTTTCCCGTGTATTTTCATTTGTTTTTGATTGTTAAATTTGTGATTGAGTTTTTGATCTGCAACGCTTTGATATTTTGAATTTACTATACCATTATTTTTGTTATATTTTTCTATGTACTATGTAAAAATTCACAATAATATTTTTTTAAAGTGAAACGGAATAAGGAAGTCAGTGACAAGAGAGATTTTTTTAAAAGATTCTTTTTTACCCTAATAAGTATTCTAGATGCAGGAAGGGTTAAGGATATACATTTTTCTTTAATTCATATTCAAAGGCAGCATTAACATGAAAAGTATTTCTATTTATATAACCTGGATGGATTAGAGAGGGTCTGGGTTCAAGTATTATGAAAGTACCTACTCTTTACATGCTGAATGCTATCTTCTATCGGTTCTCACCTTCTCTATTACACTGCCTTCTATTTTATACAAAACCTCCAGTGAAGTTCATTATTAATCAGAATTTCGTGACAAATTTTAAAGCAGAAATTTTTTCACTCTAAAATACTTTAACATAATCATGAAGTTAAGAATTAAAAGAAATGAATCTAAATACAAATTTTGTAAAATTGCATCAATAAAATTTAAAAAGGGGCCAAAGTATTTAAATGCTTATCAATTATTTGAAAAGTTATACCAGACTTTATGACAAGAAATTGTACCTAGATAATTCCAGAATAATCTACAATATTTCTACAAGCTTCTGAAAATGTAAAATGTTAAGAAATTTTATACTTACAAATAAATATAAAATAATTTATAGCTTTTGCAAATTTTAAATTCCAGGAATTTTTAAAATTAAAGCCTTCAAATTCAATGATTTCCACAAATTAAACTGTTAAACTTTGATTTCTTATAAAATCTCAAGCTTTCTAATTTTTAAAATATCAAATTACATAGCTTTTGAAAATTAAAACCTCAGAATTCTATGATTTCCACTTAAACCGTTAAACTTTGATTTCTTTGTAAAACCTAAATCCCTCCTTTATGAAAATTCTAAATTTCAAATTCCACGGCTTTTAAAAATTAAATCGTTTAAATGATGATGATTTGATGATTTTCAACATCTAAATCGTTAGAAATTGGTGGATTAAGGAAATTAAATCCTGCAAATTGAATAACTTTTTAATTCTCTGATACACTCGGATAGAGTTGCCACTGGGTTCTTAGAATGAAATAAATGCTGAAATTGGTTAATAACAAAATGAATCTCTTTTTATAATAATTGTCTGATAAAAGTATACTTTTTTATATAAAAATGTATTTTTAGGTGACAATGTTGTCGATTTTACTCATTTTGATCACGAGTTCGACATCATGGGGACAGGTGATCAACAGAGCACCACATTTTATTCATGGAGGGGACATGGCCAGATTAGCAGTCTCCGAAGGAACTTTACCAGGAGCCCCAGTTTACACTCTTCAAGGAGAAGATCCAGAAGGCTCAAGATTACATTATTCCATCAGTGGAGAATATTTTACAGTAGATAGGGAAACAGGTGTCGTGATCCTCAGAAAAGCTTTAGACCGTGAAGCCCAAGACTTAATTGAAGTCATCATCAGCATAACCGGTAATTAACCATGTTGCATAACCCACAAGCCGATCCTATTGGATAAGCCTTTTTCTTCATCCATAAAATTAATACCAACTTTTATTATTTCATTCTCACGTTTTGTGGTTAATAATTCATTTTCAAAATTGATGTTTTATTTGATTTATATTATTACACTTTCATTGTAATGGATAACGTAGATCTACATCTCTTCTTAGATACAAATTTTTTCTATAGATTTTCAGAAAGGGGTAGTTAATTCACAAAGAGGAAAATTAATAATAGGCAGTGCATTAAATTATTAGAACTGCTGTAGAAAAGAAGGTTTTTTTTACAGAATCTTCATTAATGAAACTGTTTGTTAAAAAGTTGCAATTGCAAATTATTCTTTTGTGTTTTACGATGAAGATAACTTTGCAAGTTCTAATTAAGAAGGAGAAATCATTTTTTTTATTTCTGCCACTTGAGTGACCACACGCGATACATCTGCTTAAAATTTCCTGCATGCAACGCCTCTTCCTGAAGATATTTATCATCAGCTCATTATTCTTGGATTTCATTATTGCAGACGAGGGCATTGCTGGTTCAGAACCTAATACTGTATCGTTAAGACGAGAAATAGCGGTTCTCGACGAAAATGATAATGCACCGGTGTACCATGGTCGTCCTTATGCAGCTAGAGTACCAGAAAGTGCAAAAGTTGGTGGAATTTTACTCCCACCAGGAACAATTACAGTAACTGACCGTGACGGTGGTGTTAATGCAGATGTCCATGTTTCTTGCATTCCTGCTTCCAAGGACGATGATGTGTGTCAAGTCTTCTCAGTTTCCTCAGAAAAGGTGCATTTTATAATAAAACAATATGATACCAGTTTAAAAAAACATTAGACCGAATCCATTTCAAATCAGGCAGGTACCGAGAATGACAACTCGGTAAAGACCATTTGAAGTTGGCCCCTAAATTAGGTTATTTTAACTATTACTTGGGGGGCCAA
>JBAGKK010507480.1:0-14235 GCA_037177015.1 Euceroptres primus | reverse complement strand
GGCGCAACAACTTTTTTTCGAGGCGTCTCGGGAGATTCGCTGTCACGGGGTTACTTTTAAATATTTTTTATTGAAAAGTTGTCTAAAAATACTTAAGATGCACTACTACAACATTCAAATTAAATTAATAAACCAGCGTTACTTATATCTCCAAAAAAAATTCTTGAAAATATGCGTTTTTATCGCCTCTAAAACCCTACCCCCCCTTAATTAAATTGTTATTAACAATCTATATTGTTTATGTTTGATAAAGCTTGAGGTACATAAATGGCTTTAAAGGCAATTGTGAATCACTTTCGGTTAGAAAAATCAATTTAACTATGAGAAAAGCTCATTTATAAAGAATTTGTTTATAAAAATCTTTATGAAAACAGTAATTGTTAACTTATGCTAATTTTTTGTTACAAATTATAAAAATCTTATGAAAAATTATGACCCTGTGAATAAAATTAAAAAATAGAAAACCACAATTCTCTTAAAAATTGAATGCTGAGCATTTCTAAAAAAAAAACGTTCAAATCGGTTAAGAAATACGACCTGTAGGCGATTTTGAACAGTAAATTCCTATTCCAGACCACTGTGGGCCGGTTTAGATTTCCCACAAAAAATCGAAATCGGGAATGGTTTGTAAATATCCGGCTTAAAGTGAACTTGGCTTAGATGAGGCCAAAGTTGATCACCGCAACCTGATTGGTTCACTGGAAGACCATTTATGGAGAATTTTAACTCTATCACATCACTTGTGTGAACTTTTGATCAATTCAATTCTCCAAACCTTTTGGGATTCCTAAATAAACAAACTCTTTTTCAGTGCCATCGCCTCCTTCCATTCGTTCAATGGTGTACTTTGCACTGGATGTACTTAAAAATGTTTTTGCATTTTTCGGCAAATCAGGTAATAATCTTGCTCTTAAAGGCCGTTGGTTAAACGACTTAGAATATGGCCGCATGGCTAGGAAATTTTTCTAAGTCCAAACCCCCAATAAACCCATCACTGAGGGGCACCTATTTAATGTTGAGATTTGCATTTAGAGAAGACTTACCAAATATATGGTAAGTATTCCTGAGCCACCCTTATTATCCATAGGATTTCAAATTAGAACTAGGGGTGTTTTCAAAAAGAATCTCCAAATAAATGTCAAAAATGACAATTTTCAAAGCATCGAAAACCCCAAAAAATTACTAATTGCTTTCTGACTATTGGCATCCCTTCCGACAACCCTACTGATGCACCCATCTTACTCACAAGTTTTCAAATTAGACCTAGGGGTGGTTTGAAAAGGAATTTCCAGATAAATGTAAAAAATGACAATTTTCAAAGTATCAAAGACCACAAAAAATTTTTAATTGCATTTATGACTATAGGCATCACTTCTGACAACCCTCCTGATGCAGTCCTATTATCCACAAGTTTTCAAATTAGACCTAGGTGTGGTTTCGAAAATAATTTCAAGATAAATGTCAAAAATGACAGTTTTCAAAGTATGAAGGTCCCCAAAAAATTTTAAATTGCATTTCTGAACATTGACATCACTTCACAAAACCTTCCTGAGCCACCCTTATTATCCACAGAATTTCAAATTAGACCTAGGTGTGGTTTCATAAAGAATTTCTAGATAAATATCAAAAGTGACAATTTTTAAAGTATTAAAGGCGCAAAAAAATTTTAAATTGCATTTATAACTGTAGGCATCACTTCCCAAAACCCTTCTGATGCACCCCTATTATCCACAAGTTTTCAAATTAGACCTAGGGGTGATTTTAAGAAGAATGTCCAGAATAATGTCAAAAATGAAAATTTTCAAAGTATCCAAGTCCCTAAAATATTTTAAATTGCATTCCTGAATATTGACATCACTTCAGATAACCTTCCTGAGCCACACCTATTATCCACAGGACTTTTTTTAGACTTAGGTGTGGTTTCAAAAAGAATTTCCAGATAAATGTCAAAAATGAAAATTTCCAATGCATCAATGACCCCTAAAAATATTAAATTGCATTTATGACTATAGGCATCACTTCCAAAAACCCTCTTGATGCACCCCTACTATACACAAGCTTTTAAATTAGACTTAGGGGTGGTTTCAAAATGAATTTCAAGATAAATGTCAAAAATAACATTTTTCAAGTATCTAGATCCGCCAAGAATTTTAAACTTTATTTCTGACTATTGGCATCACTTCCTAATGCATCCCTATTACCCACAAGTTTTAAAATGAGACCAAGGGGTGGTTTTAAAAAATATATCCAGATAGATGTCAAAAATAAGAATATTCAAAGTATGAAAGTTCCCAAAAAATTGAAATTGCATTTCTGACTATTGGCAACGCTTTTAATTTGAAAACTTGTAGATAATAGGGGTACATCAGGAGGGTTGTCGGAAGTGATGCCAATAGTCAAAAATATAATTTAAAATTTTTTACCGACCTAGATACTTTGAAAATTGTCATTTTTTACATTTAACTGAAAATTCTTTTTAAAACCACCCCTAGGTCTAATTTTAAATTCTGTGGATAATAGGGGTAGCAATTTAAAATTTTTTGGGGACTTTGATACTTTGAAAATTCTCATTTATGACATTTCTCCGGAAATTCCTTTTGTAACCACCACTAGCTCTAATTTTAAACTTGTGGGTAATAGGGGTACATCAGTCGGCTCGTGGGAAGGAATTCTAATAGTCAAAGAGCAATTTAAAATTGGTTGGGGTCTTTGGTACTTCAAAAATTATCATTTTTGACATTTATCTGGCAATTCTTTTTAAAACCACCACTAGGTCTAATTTAAAAACATGTGGATAATAGGGGTGCATCAGGGGGGTTTTTGGAAGTGATGCCTATAGTCATAAATGCAATTTAAAATTTTTTGGGGTCTTTGATACTTTGAAAATTGTCATTTTTCATATTTATCTGGAAATTCTTTATGAAACCACACCTAGGTCTAATTTGAAATTCTGTGGATAATAAGGGTGGCTCGGGAAGGTTTTGTGAAGTAATGTCAATGTTCAGAAATGCAATTTAAAATTTTTTGGGGACCTTCATACTTTTAAAACTGTCATTTTTGACATTTATCTTGAAATTCTTTTTGAAACCACAACTAGGTCTAATTTGAAAACTTGTGGATAATAGGACTGCATCAGGAGGGTTGTCAGAAGTGATGCCTATAGTCATAAATGCAATTAAAAATTTTTTGGAGTCTTTGATACTTTGAAAATTGTCATTTTTGACATTTATCTGGATATTTCTTTTCAAACCACCCCTATGTCTAATTTGAAAACTTGTGAGTAAGATGGGTGCATCAGTGCACCCATCTGCTTTGAAAGCAGATGCTTTGAAAATTGTCATTTTTGACATTTATTTGGAGATTCTTTTTGAAAACACCCCTAGGACTAATTCGAAATCCTATGGATAATAAGGGTGGCTCAGGAAGGTTTTCTGAAGTGATGTCAATATTCAGGAATGCAATTTAAAATTGTTTAGGGACTTGGATACTTTGAAAATTGTCATTTTTGACATTTATCTGGAAATTCTTTTTAAAACGACCCCTAGGTTTAATTTGAAAACTTGTAGATAATAGGGGTGCATCAAAAGGGTTGCCGAAAGTGATGCTAATCGTGAGGAATGCAATTTAACATTTTTTAGGGACTTTGTTATTTTGAAAATTGTCATTTCTGACATTTATCTGCAAATTCTTTTTGAAACCACCCCTAGGTCTAATTTGAAAACTTGAGCATAATAGTGAAATATGGTGGAAAGTAATAGGGTGCTTCTGGAAGGTTGTCTGTAGTTATGTTAATAGTCAAAAATGGACTTTTGTAGGGAATATTTCTTCCTCTGATTTTCTGTTTTTGATAAGTGGCCTAGTTTTGTTAAAGTGGTTCTAAGTTTAACTCTCTGTAACTCGAAAACTGTCCATTTTTTGACTTTTTGGTTATGGATTTTTTCAATCGGGACGGTGAGAGCTAAAATTTTAAAAAGTTTAATCAAAATCGACTCGGAGCCATTTTGTGCCTGGTCCTTTTAAAATTTGTTTCAAAACGCAGATTAATACCAGCAGTTTCCATAGTATTCAGTGAAATTGTCCATAAAAATTTAATCCTCTAGATTTTCGTCTTCCAAACCCTAAAACTTGTCAAAAAACACCACTTTCAAACCCGCGTATTTACTAATATGTGACGTAGAACGAAGAAATCAGCCTTATGACCAAAAATCGATTTTCAGGTTTTTATTGATTCCGATGAATAAAGATTTCCCCTATCGCATAAAACAATCTCCATTGCTGCAAGATCAAAATTGAATTTTCTGGAGCTGAAAGTTGTACAACGGCCCCTTAGTTTGCCTTTGTTTTCCTTTTACTTTGACCCAATTTTTCTCGCAAACTCATTTCCGATCGTAAGGCTGGTTTCTTTGTTCCACGACACAAGTACATTTTTAAGAAAAGTTTTATTTGTACGAATAGAATATTTACACTTATATCTATCACTCACAAAAACTTTGCGGATGTACTTTGCGTGGTTGTCAATTAAATTGCGTTTAAAATTTTGTCTCGTCGGTCTGATTTTGACAGTGTTAACCAAAAGAGATAAAGCAAACTGCTGGAAGCAGTCAATGTCTTGATTCCTTTCCGTTTTACACCTCAAGGAAGTACAATGAATTACTATTTTGAATAATTTTAAAATTTTTTCAAATTATTACTAAACATTTCAATTTCAAAATTATTTTTAAGTTTATTAAATATATTATTTCATTGCACTTCCTTAATGTCCTAAATTTGTGACGAATTTTAAATTCAAAAAAGAAAAGGAATCAAGACATCGACTGCTTCCTTCAGTTTGCTTTGCCTATACTTTCGGTCTGTCAAAATCAGCCTGGCGAGACAAAATTTTAAACGCAATTTAAAAGAAAATCACACAAGTACTTTCGCGAAGTTGTTGTAAGCGATAGATATGAGTGTAAATAATTTTTTCGTACGGATAAAACTTTTTTCAATGATGTATATTCGTAAAGACGCGGGTTTGAAAGTGGGGTTTTTCGCCAAGTTTCAGGTTTTTAAAGACGAAAATCTGGAGGACTAAATTTTTATGGATAATTTCACTGAAAACCATGAAGAAGGCTGGTATTAATCTACATTTTTTAACAAATTTTAAATTTTTCGGTAATGTGTTTTACTTATAATAAATTATCAAACTTTACAAAAATCACACAATTTGACAGGTCACATCAAAAACACATTTTTATTCTCCTATTTCAACTATAACTTCGAAATAGCGTTATAGATAATAAATTTAAATCATCCTTAATCGCAGTGTTTTTCTCTACTTAATTTTAAAAAAGTAATTTTAAGGTTTAATTAATTTAAAAAATGAGGTACTGTCGCCTAGTTACACACGTCCGCATGTTTTAAAAAATTTTTCGGAAGTCTTTCCAAAGTACAACATTAGCATTTTTTAAATTTTCGGGTCCGTATTCTTGATAAATAAAAAATATACGTATAGGTATATCTTTTTCGAAGAATTATAATCTGCGCGAAACGAATAGGTGAATTGTGTAGGCCTAGATGTTCCAAAGTATTTATAAAATAAAATTATATGATTAAAGTTGACCTCTATTTCTTATTCTTTATTTTTCCAAATTATCTGCGTAAAAAATTGTCAGAAATCATAATTTTGTTGTTATTGTTATGTGCTTAATTTTATATAAACATTTATTAAAAAGTTTCACATCATTGTAAATTATAATATTTACTTTCATATTCAGATTACATTCAATATGTAATTTGAAATTGAATTCTAGTTAATTATAATATTATTAAATTCTGAATATTTGTTCTAGCTTTATCAATAATTTTTTGTGAAGAATTATTAACATTAACTTCATTAATTCGGGTAAAAAAGTTAAATTTTTCTCACGAGTTACCGCAGTCGGTAAAGTTGCACCCTGTAAAATGTAAAAAAAAATTAGAAATCAAACACCTCAAACACTTTCAAAACAACTTTTTACATTTTTAATGCAACTTTGATTCATTTCAGCATTTTCTATTACATTAATCTTATTATTTAATGGACAAATTTGCATTTTCTAATCTTTACTTCTATTTTTAAACTTCACGCGCAAAATGCTATTCAGAATGCACGTGAAGTAGCTGCGATTGATAGAAATTGTGATTTTTTAAATTTGTATCGCTGTAAATAAAATTATTGCATTAATTCCTGTGTCTTCTAACTCCAAATTTAACGCAGAATCGTAATTGCAGCAATTTCTATGTATTTTCTGTTGTTTTTATTCATTTTTTGCGAAAGAACGGAAAGGTGACTGAAAGGTGACTGAAAAGTGACGGTACTCCGTCACTGTTTAGTTCTCGCGTTCCGCTAGGGATTGTACAGGTCTCAAGAAGTGAGCTAAATAAGTCAGTTATTGACTTATTTAACTCGCATCTTGAGATCTGTATATTTATAAATAGAGGTTAGAAAATAGTATACAAACCAGCCCACCTGATCCACGCGCACGTGCATATATGGGGTATTATTTCTCAAGTGAGAAATAATGAAAACTCCAAAAAATGAATTTCTCCGATCGCGCTTAAATTTATAAAAAGTCTAGTCCTATTAGATGACACTTCAAACAAAAAAATAGATGAAACAGTTTGGTCAAAAACTCGCCGAGGTAGAGGGGGTGAAATTTTTGTACTTTGCGCAAAGAACCTCTATTTCGGATGTAAATATCTTTTTATGTATGGCATATAAATAAAAAATTTTGACTTGAACGTTTTCGATAGACTCTTGCCCAATTTTTGGAATGAAATAAAAATATATTGAAAAATTCAAAATTTAGCCATCACTTTTGATTTTTTTCTTAAATTAAACCCTTTTTCGTTTCTTCTTTTAACTGAAATACAGTAATGCTATACTGGCCCGGGCTTGGCACTGTGTAGTTTTGATATGGTTGAATCTTTTTTAAGTTGGACTGTCTAGTCGCTACACAGAATTAAGAGACAATCGCGATACAGTAAATATGTCAAAATTTTATCTCGGCACTAAATAGTATGACTTTTTGAACTTAGAAAATAAAAAGAAAATAATATTTACTTACTTTAATATTTACTTTCATATTCAGATTACATTCAATGTTTAATTTAAAATTGAATTATATTTAATTATAATATTATTATATTCTGAATATTTGTTCTAACTTTATCAATAATTTTTTTGTGAATAATTAATAACATTAACTTTATTAATTCGGTTAATAAAGTTAAATTTTTCTCACGAGTTGCCGCAGTCGGTAAGGTTGCACCCTTTAAAATGTAAAAAATAAAAATTTTGAAATCAAAGACGTCAAACACTTTCAAAACAACTTTTTACATTCTTCATGCAACTTTGATTCATTTCAGCATCTTCTATTACATTAATGTTAATATTTAATTGTCACATTTGCATTTTCTAATCTTTACTTCTATTTTTAAACTTCGCGCGGAAAATGCTATTCAGAGTGCACATGAAGTGTCCGTGATTGATAGAAATTGTTTTTTTTTATTTTTATCGCTGAAAATAAAAATTATTGCATTAATTCCGGTGTCTTCTTACTCCAAATTTAACGCAGAATCATAATTGCAGCAATTTAAATGTATTTTCTGCTGTTCTTATTCATTTTTTTGCGAATGAACGGAAAGGTGACTTTCCGTCACTTTTCAGTTCTCGCGTTACGCTAGGGATTATTGTGATAAAGATACAAGCATAATAATTCCTTACTTCGACTGTCCCGAAGAAAATTGTCTTGACAAAAATTTGCGACTACAGAGTGTATCGACTATATTCTACTTCGTAGAGTGTCGTATTTCCATTTACTAATACACAGAGATACGACACTCCAGCGAAGAAGAATATAGTTGATACACTCTGTTTTCGGAAATCTTTGTTAAGACAGTTTTCTTTAGGACAGTCGACTTATTAATATAAGGCTTTTGTACTTTTTAAAAGCTCGCGCTCTCTTTCTTCATCTCCTAAACTCAAATCCACATTCCATATTTCATTTACGAATTTCATGATTATTTCTTATTTTCAGAAATGTCCTCTTTGGATTTTTAATTTTTAGATGTCATAAGATTAATTTCCGTTATGAAATATTTAAGTCCTAATAATAATGTGATTGCCACTATAGGTGGCATCAGTGGATGGAACCCAAGTGCACTAACTTTATACAATTTAGGTTTTAGTTCAAAATATAACCTCAAAGTCGAAAAGAAATCTTCAGTAATCCACTTGATAAACACTAAGATTTGGATGAAAACTCACCTTCAAGACACGTTACACATTTCTTTAACGATTTCAATTTTGAATTTATCGAAAAAACGTCTGGACTGAAGCCATACTTTTCTCCTTGCTTTCTTGAAGCACACCTTTTTGAGCTTAGTGAAATGAAGCAGAATGCTGTGCTGTTGAATTCTACGCTGGGAACAACTTAATGTTGCAATGCGAGTAAAAGTTATCGCACATTTAGAGACAAAATATCTTGACCGAAACCATAACAAAAACGTCTCGACCGAAACCAACAGTTGTAAAAATTGCTTGCATCAAGATCAGACCAATTTTATTTATTTTCTACTATATTTTGACAATTAAAAAACATATTTTCAAGGTTATTTGTGCGCTCTCAAAATTACGTGACAAAATCATCAATATATGCCATAAATGACATTTTTTTGACAGCTATAGGTTCGAGAAAAGAACCTATTGAATTTATAAAGTTGTATTTCGATGCAAGGATCATGTATTATATTATTAAAAATATATAGAATTAATTATTTAAATAATTTATATAAATAGCCCGCAAGACCAAAGCAAATAGTTTTCTCCAAAAAAGTATAATATTTCAATTCATATTTAGAATCTCTGAAAAAGGTTTGAGACATGTGCCTAAACATTATTTTTAAACTTTTTTTTAGCTAAAAATGACACTTTGCGTGGAAATGTCCATATGAAATTTTCCAAATTTCGCAGAAAACTTTCTCAGATACTTCTTCGTATCATAAAATAGTTCTGAAACAATTACTCCCCCCTCCGCCAGTGTTATTATAGTTTTCGAATTATATTAGCTTTATAATAATCTATGAAAACTATCAGAGAACATGCTTTATTTATTATGAAAATCGTAAAATAATCCAGAAAATGAAAAACGTGATTCTGGCTTTCCCTAATCGCATTAAAATGTTATTAAATACCTTACTAATATATGCGACTATATTATGAACGTATACCAAAGTATTTTTCAAAAGCAATTTTTCATCGATTATATGATTTCATTGAATTTTATAATTATTCAAAGGCAGCTTTATTTGTGACTTACTTCGGTGTTTTATCTGTAATTTTTATTATTTTGTAATTGTAATAATTTGTAAGTTTTCGGTTTGTAATTCGTAATTTTCGTAATTTTGATTTGTAAGTTTCAGACTTTTGGTATAATGCTGAGCATTTCTACATTTTACACTCTCATGAATTAATTACCATGGAAATCTAACTGCGAATCAATAATCAGGCTGCACGAGTGTCCAGTGAGGTATGAAGTGAAAAATTCTCTGACAATTTGTGATTTTTCCAGACTCAAGAAATTTCTAGTTCTCCAGCTTTGACATTTAATAATAATAATACCTTCTCATGTGATGAGAATGTAAAAATATATCTTAGAATGTAGATGACTCAGTAATCGTGACAGTCCTAGCAATTGTGAATTTTATATAAACTTGGATAAAATATTACCAAAAAAGTGTTGAAAGTAGCTTTTGATGGTACAAACTAATGAGTTTCAGCAACATATTTGTCTGAAAAGTAACTGTAATGGAATAAAGAAATTAAAAATTGTAATTAATGTTGTCACGATTACTCTCTCATATATAATGGGTATATAAAAAAATCCCTAACATTTTAGGCTCAAAGTAAATTCTATAGGTTGAAAAATGAGAAATCGGCATATTTTTAAAGTTGGAAGTTTGAAATATAAACTGGCAATTTCTTTGAAATTCGTGTTTTGGAAAATGTCCCATTTGAACAATCTTTAATTTTTTAGGTTTGGGCTCAAAATGTCAAAAACTATTGCTGCCAGACTTGAACACACTTTTGCTTCATTACTAGTTAAAATAAATGGATTTCGATAAAGGAAATTAGTAAATTGCGTTTCTTGGTAATGATTTTTCTGTAACCGTAATGGAATAGTCACTCTCCATCATAACAGTTTGACAGTTGAATTGTCGATCATTTGGGGGTAAATAAAAGACCAAATTTTATCAGTAAAGCGACGTTTCGTTCTTGGTTTGCCAACCTCATCAGACATGAGTCACTCCTCAGTAGATCGAATATTGTCGACTCAAACGGTTTAGAAATGGGAACTCTAAACCCATATAACGTTAATCATTATATTAACTAACTATTAAGACTTCGTCAGAGATTCACATCTGATTAGGTTGGCAAACAAAGCCAAAGAAAAGTCGCCTTACTGAACAAATTTGGTATTTTTATTTACCTTCAAATGATCGACAATCCAACTGTCAAACTATTTTCCTGTAACAATTTAATTACCTATTTTATTTTAACTCCGAAAATTAAAAAATGTTACACAGGGTTGTTTGAGTGTAATTTTGAAGATTACGAATGTCAGGAAATTTCGATCGCCGAAAATGGCTTAGAGTTCAAGATTTACTTGACCTGACTACAGCTAATAACATACATTTGGAGAAAAATTGAATAGAGTCAGACGCTGATTGGTATTTTCTGTGCACACTATGTCTGCCAGTTCCAGTATGTGCAGAGGGCAAGTTTTAGGTGAAAGAACAGCTTTTATTTCCGCGACTCGTATCTTTCATCGAAGTCCCACTCTATCTTACTCTTTTACGCAACTATCCTTTTAGTTTCTTCCTTGTTTATGCTATCAGAACGACAGCTGCAAGACAGGGTATGGTGAGCGGATTTCTTATTCCTTGCAGCCTGAAGGTTCGCTCAACCGAAATAAACACAGACATATGAGGAAAGAGCAAATGGAGAAAGACGCAGGCCCTCGTTTTGCAAAATATAGGGGCAATCGCGTGGAATAAGACGCAGCTCATGGTGGCGCAGAAAAGCCTTCACTTCTTATCGCCTGAAATCTTTTTGGGTACTCTCCTTTACTGAAGAAAGCTATCATCATTCTCATTGAAGTTCTTGGTCGACGATGTAACTAGTCAATTACTGCAGCACTTTTGAAGTCTTCAGATCGTTACCTATTTCAATCAAAAAGACTCCTATTGCTCAGAAAGATCTTCTAACCATAGCTTTTGCTTCCACATGATGAAAACTTTTTATATTACGATGAAAATGTACCAAAAAATTTTTAGTTGCATTTCTGACTATTGGTATCATATCCGCCAACCCTCCCAAGGCACCCCTATTATTCAAACGTTTTTAAATTAGACCTAGCGAGGGTTTCAAAAAGACTTCCCAGGTATATCTCAAAAATGACAATTTTTAAAGTACCAAAGTCCCCCAAAAAATTTCGATTTCATTTCTGACTATTGAGAACCTAACCGGCAACCCTCTTGAGTCACCCACATTATTCACAAGTTTTTAAATTAAACCTAGGGGTGGTTTCAAAAAGAATCTCCAGGTAAATGTAAAAAATGACAATTTTCAAAGAACCAAAGTCCCCAAAAAATTTTTAAAATAGGAGTACCTCAGGAGGGTCGCCAGTTAGGGTCGCAATCATCAGAAATGAAATTAAAAATTTTTTAGGGAATTTGGTACTTTGAAAATTCTCATTTTTGACATTTATCCAGAAATTTTTTTTTGAAACCACCCCTTGGTCCATTTTGAAAACTCAAGGATAATAGGGCTGACTCACAAAAATTGTCAGATGTGATCCCAATAGTCAGAAGTGCAATTAAAAATTTTTTTTGGGACTTTGGTACTTTAAAAATTGTCGGTTTTTGACATTTACCTGGAAACTCTTTCTAAAAATAACCCCTTGGTTTAATTTAAAAACTTGTGAATAAAAAGGGTAGCTCAGGAAGGTTGCAGGTTATGGTCTCAATAATCAAAAATGTAATTAAAAACTTTTTGGGGACTTTGGTACTTTGAAAATTGTCATTTTTGACATTTACCTGGAGATTCTTTTTGAAACCACCCCTAGGTTTAATTTAAAAACTTGTGAATAATATGGGTGTCTCAAGAGGGTTGCCGGTTAGGTTCTGAATAGTCAGAAATGAAATCGAAATTTTTTGGGGGACTTTGGTACTTTAAAAATTGTCATTTTTGAGATATACCTGGGAAGTCTTTTTGAAACCCTCGCTAGGTCTAATTTGAAAACGTTTGAATAATAGGGGTGCCTTGGGAGGGTTGGCGGATTTGATCCCAATAGTCAGAAATGCAACTAAAAATTTTTTGGGGACTTTGGTACATTGAAAATTGTCATTTTTTAGATTTACCTGGAAATTCTTTTTGATACCACCCCTAGGTTTAATTAAAAAACTTGTGAATAATAGGGGTGGCTCAGGAGGGCTACTGGTTGTTTTCCCAATAGTCAGAAATGAAATTAAGAATTTTTTGGGGACGTTGGTGCTTTGAAAATTGTCATTTTTGACATTTATCTAGAAATTCTTTTTGAAACCACGCCTTGGTCCATTTTGAAAACTTGACGATAATAGGAGTGGCGCAAGAGGGTTGTCGGATGTGATCCTAATAGTCAGAAATGCAATTAAAAATTTGTTTGGGACTTTGGTACTTTGAAAATTGTCATTTTTGACATTTATCTCGAAATTCTTTTTGAAATTACCTCTAGGTTTAATTTAAGAACTTGTGAATAATAGGGGTGCCTTAGTAGGGTCGCCGGTTAGGGTCTCAATAGTTAGAAATGAAATTAAAAATTTGTTGTGGACTTTGGTACTTTGAAAATTTTCATTTTTGAGATATACCTAGAAATTCTTGTCCAAACCAGCTCTAGGTCTAATTTAAAAACGTTTGAAGAATAGGGGTGCCTCGGGAGGGTTGGCGGATGTGATTCAAATAGTCAGAAATGCAATTAAAAATTGATACGTTCCCGTTGACCCGAGTGGTTTACAAGGGGTGTGGGGCGAGGGGGGGGGGAGTGAGAACGTGCGGAGCGAAAGAGAAATGCCCGTGGCGAGTAAGAGAGGGAATACGGTCGAGTCACGTTCGTCGAGCGCGTGGAGACGGGCTAACGCGAATCAGAGAGAAACACGCGAGCGAACCGAGTAGGGGAGTCGCGAATAACGAGCGTGTAACAACCGCGGAAAAAGGGTAGATCGACGCGAACGTCCTTTCAGCGAAGCGTGACAGGACCCTGAGATCATGGCAACGCTACACTCATGTGGCAAAGCGACCATGTTGTCCGAGGGGCTACCGAGTCATCACGATCCGGAGGCTCCGATTTATAATCAGAGATTCCTGTCTCGGGCTACGAGCCCACAACTTCAAGAAAGGTTTACAAAAACGTGGGAAACCCGAGCACAATCCGTTTAAACCAACGGAAAACAAATAAACACGCTTCAACATCGGACAAATAAAACAAAGGCACTGAGCACAAGAAGGAAGGGAAAACAAACAAATAAAATCTACACTGAATCGAACTTTGAGAAGGGACGATGGAACACTAGGAGGAGGATAAACTCAGAACAAAAAAAAACACCGAAGCTAAGGATACAGTTTCTCACAAGCTTATTAGATTTCAGAGAGGAAAGGTTTTCTCAGAAAATGTTTCGACAGCTTGTTTCTCACGGCTCGACAGGAATGGACTGGTCCAGTAAAGACAGATGTTATCAGGAAGAGTTTAAAATTTTCGGAACGATGAGTAAGCAAAGGTCGTCATGAGCGACCAAGTGAAATCAAATTGGTAGTTTTCATCAATTGCTTAAATTTCCTAGGAAAAGAAAACTCAAGCAATTGTATTCTCAACAATTTGATTCACATGATCGATTAAACATGCGCTTATGGCGTATAACAATCTCACCCCTACCCGGATAGACCTTTGCTTTCTCAAGGATCAACTGCATCCAAATAAAATTTAGAAATAAACGACTTATCTAATATTTACAAAACGCCTCCTCCGAGGTGCATATGGTCGAGTGTCCCGATAAGTTACCGGCACCCGGTCTCGCAAGTCGTAACGCCCCCTGGCATTTTCATTTTCATTTTCGTTTTATTGAATAAATCCTACAGTCCGAAGACCAATTACAGGATTATAATTTTACAAGCTTAAACTG
>JBAGKK010507469.1:0-14239 GCA_037177015.1 Euceroptres primus | reverse complement strand
TTCTACCATTAATTAGTAGTTTTCTACCATTAATTAGTAGTTTTCTACTAAAAATTAGTAGAAATGCTTACTAAAGCGGTAAACTTACCGAATCGGTAATATATTTAAACCCAACTTACCGAATCGGTAAACGATTCGGCACTATTTCATTAGTAGAAAACTACTAATTCAGATTTTGAGAGTATGGACCCCTTAAAATGAAAAAAAGTTCTAAAAGCTCTGCACATTGGAATACAATTTTTTTGAGCCTCCAGAAACTTTCTGGCGCTCAAAATGTGCCTACAAAAAAATTGGGAAGACTTCAACATTTAAAATGGCAATATCCTGAATCAGAATCAGGTTTTAGTCAATTCAAATAGTTGGAGTCTTTCAAATTTTTTCGTAGCTACATTTTGAGTGCCAGAAAGTTTATGAAGGCTCAAAAAAATTGTATTCTAATTTGCAGAGCTTCTAGAACTTTTTTTCATTTTAAGGAGTCCATAAGAATGAAATTTTCTCCTGTATAAAGTCAAATTAGAAATTTATCAAAATTTATAAAAATTGGGCATATTAAGTGGATTTCGAAAAAAGTAACATTAGCGATTTTTTCAAAAATCTGAGAATAACGAATTTTTTAAACTTATTTCGGCTCCACCCAAACTCAGGATATGAAACGATTCATTTTAAATTTTGCACAAGTTATGAGGGACTCAAAAGCAAACTTATCAGTGCTAAGGCGTTTTCTATTTCCAAATTTTGTATTTTACGATCCACCCTATTCCGCAAGCCCCATGAAGTTTAACACGTATTTTTCATAAGAAAAAAAGACGTTTTTGTAAATTTTATTCAGAATCGTCAATATTAGGTGAATCCAGTTGAAACTCAACATTTCTCTTCATAATTAACCATAAAATACGAATCAATAATTATTTTTTAAATATCACCCTCATAAGTCTGTTTTATAGGGTCCCAAAAAAACCCCATAAATGAAAAATTGCATTTTGCGAGTTTTTGGCGCTAATTATTGTTTTTTTGCGTTTTTTTTAGTACAAATTGTTTCTAATACATAAAATATTACTTTCTACTGATAATTAAATGTTTACATAAATTTGTTAAAAAATTTATTATTGTTTATAGAAATATTCTCTTAGAATAAAGTTAAAAAGTCGCGGGTTTTTCCGAATTTTTCAACATTTTTTTAACTTTTCAGTTAGAGCGAGGCAATAATCAATTAAAGTTAACAGAAATAATTGTTTAAACAATTTATTATTATTTATAACGATATTCTCTTAGAATTATGCTAGAAAGTTGCGATTCTTTCTGAAATGTTCAACTTTTTGTCCTTTTTTCACTTAGAGTGAGATCATTATTAATGCAATTTAGCAAACATAATTGTTGAAACAAATTATCAGGGTGTCTAGCGATAAGGCCATTTAAAATTCCCGGGGTTTTCCCGGTCAATTTTTATTCCCTGATCAAATTAAAAATGTCTTTTTGAGATTTTTGAAAGTGAACATATATATATAGAAAAGGGAATTTTAACATAATATAAATATACAAAATTTATATCGTAAAGAAGATAATTATTTATTCCGCCATTTTTCTTTCTCAGATCCACATAAATAATTAAATCACTCAATTTTATTTTATTTTTAATCAATTTTTATTGTTTAAACAATTTTTATTTGTTTGAATAATTCACTTTTTTACAAATATTGTAAATGAATGATGTTTTCTCAATGCAACAAGCTAATTAATTAATACAAAGAATCAATGTATACATTTCAGTTGCTTTTTAATTAGTTAAACAACGTTTAATTGTTGAAATGTTAAAATGTAACTTCTAACCTGAATGCGATAGAAAATCACAGTTTTTTCTAAATTATTCAACAATTACCATTGGTTTAATATAATTAAAACCTTGTCAGCTTTCTTTGAATTGTTTAAACCATTTTTATTTGTTTTTTTTTTAAATATTGTAAATTGATGGTGTTTTGTCAATGCTAAAGCTAATTCATCAGCATTAAGAGTCAACGTATACATTTCAGCTGTTTTTTAGTTGTTTAAACAATGTTTAATTGTTCAAATGTTGAAATGTAACTTCTAACCTGAATGCATTAGAAAATCATCGTTTTTTCTAAATTATTCAACAAGTTCCACAAGTTTATTATGATAAAAACTTTTTTCCTGTAAATTGTTTAAACAATTTTTATTTTTTTCAAAACATTTTTTAATCTCAAAATATCGTGAATTAATGATATTTTTATAATACTTATAGACCAATATGAAAGGTCAAGGAATTAAATAATTATTAATTGCTTAATTGATAAATAATTTAAACTAATTCGCCAAGCTTTTATATTGTTGAAATGTTGAAATATAACACTGCAACACTGCAATAAGGTTGCAGTGTTATAAAAATACTATTTATTCACAATATTTTGAGATTAAAAAATTATTTAAACAAATAAAAATTGTTTCAACAATTTACAGGAACTGGAAAAAAGTTTTTATTACAATAAACTTGTGGAACTTGTTGCATAATTTAGAAAAAAACTATGATTTTCTACCGCATTCAGGTTAGAAGTTACATTTCAACATTTAAACAATTAAACATTGTTTAAACAATTAAGAAACAACTGAAATGTATACATTGACTCTTCATATTAATGAATTAACTTGTTGCATTGAGAAAAAACCATTCATTTACAATATTTGTGAAAAAATAAATTATTTAAGCAAATAAAAATTGTTTAAACAATAAAAAATTGTTTAAAAATGAAATAAAATTGTATGATTTATCCACTAATGTAGATCTGAGAAAGAAAAATGGAAAAAAGTGATAATTATTGTCAATATTCCGCAAAACTATGATTACACTGTTATGGGGGATGGATTTTGGGGCACCATAAAAGGGGTTTATGAGAGTTCAAAAGAAAAATCAATGATAGATTCATATTCCTTGAAGAGTTTTCATCAGACGACGAAAGTATTGCCTATGGTTAATTGCACATTTTCTCTTTAAAAAAAATGTATAAAGATTTTTATTTCAGGGGCCGGGCGCCACGTGTTAATATTAAGCGATTAAAAAAAAAATACGTGTTCACTTTATTGGGAACCTCTCAAGAAAATGATTTTTTATTTGTTTAAACAATTTATTTCTCATAGAATATTCTGAATTAATGGATTTTTCTGAACACTGTAATCTATTTAATCAATGAAAAGAGTTAACATTATTCAGTTCTTTCCCAATTGTTTAAACAATTTATAATTATCGAAATACAAGTTTTTGCTGGCAGAAGCTAAAATATCAGTTTTTTTTAATTGTATTAAACTCTATAATTATTTCCAGATTTTCCTTTTTTCACCTTACTGTAAATTGTTTAAACAATTTTTTTTGTTTAAATATTTTTTTCTCAAGAATATAGTGTTTGAATTTAAACAATTTGCAGTAAGTTGAAAGAAGGAAAAGTCTGGAGAGAATTATGAAGTTTAATAAAAAAATTGAAAAAAGACGATTTTTTAGCTTCAGCCAGTTAAAAGTTGTATTTCGACAATTATAAATTGTTTAAACAATTAGGAAAGAACTGAACATGTTGACTCTTTTTGTTTATTAAATAGATGGTATTATTAAGAAAAAAAACCATTACAACACGATATTTTATGAAAAATAAATTGTTTAAACAAATAAAAATTGTTTAAAAAAGCAGAAATAACTTTAAAACTAACTAAAATCTTGTAATTTATTTATTAATGAGGATTAAGAAAAAGAAAAGCGTAAAAGAGAGATAATTAACCGACTTAAAAAAATATATGTTCACTTTTTTCTGGAACCTCACGAATCTAGAGGGTAGCGTGATAAAAATTTGAATTTTTTTTAAAGCACCCTAATGTTCACCCCTTATCGCATCTCAAATTTTTAAAATAGGTTTATAAAATCGAGGAAAATAATCATATTGTTAAATATAAAAAATTTAAAAGAGAAATCAGAATGCGATATACACAAAAATAATTCAATCTATAATTTTTTGCTTAACATTAGTCATTCAAGATTCTGAATTTTTTCTTTCGCTTTAGAAAAAAATCGTAATTTTGATTCAATCTTCATAATTGATAGTGTATTTTGTTCTTTAAAATATTACCTGCAATTCTATTTAGATGAATTTGATTAAAAATAAACTTGCTGCGTAAATAGATAGTTAAATAAAATATTCGTTAATTACCAAATTGTTTTATATCAATTTAATTGAGTTTTGATAAAATTCATCCAAATAGAATTGAAGGTATTATTTTAAAGAACAAAATACACTATCAATGATGAAGATTAAATCAGAATTACGATTTTTTTCTAAAGCGAAAGAAAAAATACAAAATCTTAAATAACAAATGTTAAATAAATTTTACAAACTATTTCAAAGACTATTTAAATTTGAGGCTCGATAAGGGACGAACATCCTTAAAATATATTAAGCCTTAATATCCATTTTTCAGTGCACTGAAAAATGTACTTTCTTTTTCTGTACCTGCAGAAGTTTTCCCTTTTCTACCCATAAGTTTTATAAAATTCATAGAAAACACACTAATTTCAATGCTTAAAATGTCTGAATAGATATATTTAGCGGCTTTTATTTTTTTTTGAAGTTTTATCTTTTTTATTTTGAATACACAATAAATCGATAGGTATCAAAATGACCCAAAAAGTGGATCAATTTCATCTGCAACAGTTTTAACAAAAACAAATAAACTTTATGTCAAAACTTTTCGAAAATAAATGTTACGTTGATTCAAAAAAAAAGTATAGGTAATCACCCAATTGAAATTTTTTTTGGGAGTTTCCTGGGATCTTTTTATGTGCGGAGATAGAATTTTATAGACACACATGCCGAACGAAATAAAAAAGTCATTCTCTCAAAAATTTATGGCTACATTCCATAAGTCGTCGCTCCGATTGTTTGAAATGAAAAATCAAAGAAGATTTTTATTCTAAGTTTCAGTGGTTCTAAAGCATGAGTTTTTTCTAGAATTTCTAGATTAAATTAGAATTTTGAGCAAATTAAGGTTTAAAACCCTGAAAATCGAGCTATTAGCTATACTGTAAAAAATCCGTTGTAAATGTATCTTTATGTCCACTGATTCACGTGGTGTAATATTACATTTTTAGTGAATTTTACACTAAAAGAGTAATATTACCACGTGAATCAGTGGACATAAAGATACATTTACAACGGATTTTTTACAGTGTACGTTTTTAAATAAAGATTCATACAAACCTTTTTTGGTTTCTAAAACAGTGGATACTTTTTTATATAGAAAATATATTGGCGAATTTAATTTGATACAATTTAATACATACAATTTTTTTGTACGCTGAATGCTAACTTCCCCTTTTCCTTTATTTAATGCACTCTATTTACCTAAAAATTACATTCTACAAAACAAGGGACGAGTAAATAACACACATTTGCTAATTTCCCTTTTTCCTTTATTTGATGCACTCTGTTAGAAATGATCTTATATTTAATATACACATAATTTTTAAGATTAATGTGCAAGTATCTTAATTTTAATGTACTGTATCTTAGCTGACGATTAATATACAATGTACATTAAACTTACTATACATTTATATTAAAACTAATACATTTTGTATTAGGGTTAAGATACTTTTGTTTTAAACTTAATATGCATGTCTGTATTAGATTTCAATGTCCATACTGCATATTTGCTTTATATACCTTATGAAGCTTAATACAGATTTTTCTAACAGTGCATCTCTGGAAGCAGTTTGTGCCGATTTACACGTGCAATCACTTTCAAGTGAATACACAAGCTGATTTTAACGAACGAATTCAGAGATGAAATGGTATGTATGAGGTATCCACTTTAATGGATACCTCATACAGACAAACAGCTTAAGTGCGTAAATGCATGTGCGCAATGGGAACAAATTATTCAAATCGATAGAAACCCGAATTTCAAGGATCACTTTTGCCTCTCTTCAAATTAACATTGCATTCGTCTAAGATGGAAATTGATCCTTAAATACTATTTTACCCGAAATTTTAAATCACAATTCCCTGCTTAAATCAAACGTTTTTAAAATATCAATTTTTAAATGAACCCTTGCATAAGGGCTTAAGTGCCCTTTAAAAAATCGGTTTAATTTAACGAAATGCTGAACCAGAAAAAAATTTTTCTTTAAATTAAAGAATTCGTTTGTTTGACAATTTTATTTTATTCAAAGAAATATTTCTTTCATTCAAAGAAAAATTTATTTCATTCAAATAAATCTTTAGAAAAATTTATTTGATTCAAATAAACCTTTTTTTTCATTCAAAGAAAGTTTCTCTGAGTTTTCTCTTCAAAAAAAATTCTTTGAATCGAAGAAATGTTTCCTTGAAAGTAATGATTTTTTTGATTCAAAGAAATTTTCTTTGAAGTAAATAAACTTTTATTTGGGCACTGTCAACGGGTAAAACTTCCACAGTTATCTCATCATATTTTCGTTTCCTGAATCTATTGTGATCTTGTCATCAGAGTTTCGAGACACCTGTTATAAATGCATGCCAACTTTTTATTGTTTTGTCTTATTGGCCGCGAGGAAATTAAATCCTCGAGCCAAGTTACCGAATAATAACTTTAATTTAACTGTCAAATTCTATTATAAATTTAATTTAAAACAAAGAATTAGTTGTTCCGAAAAACTCATTATAAATTAATCACGTCATTTTAACATAGACTCATCATTAATTTTATCATATTCTGATTTAAAATCAGATGAAAATTAAAGAACGAATGATTAAGAACTGAGTTGTTAATTAGTAATAATTTAATTTTCCAAGCATGTGAGATAAATTTACATTCGTTAAACATGAAGAACAAGACTAATAGTTGCATAAATCCGTATAATCGCAGTAAGATCTGGTTTTCTTGATCTCCTTTGTCACTTTTTGCATATTTTATTCACGCGGAAGTAAATGCATGTAGAATAATAATCGTGGCCAGTTAAATGATAAATCTTGTTGTGGCCATCCCGAAAATAGATACATGGTATAGAATTTTAGAGGGAGTAAAATTTTTAGGTGGGTGGATGCGTCAGGACTGTCTCTAGCCTTTTTCGTTCCCTTACTTTAAAAAAAAAAAAAAAAACAAGAAGGAATTGTTATTAGGATAACAGGAATTTATTAAAAAGTTGGTTTAAATTATTAGTTTTGTATTATGAACCAAGAGATATTTGTATAAACTACAAAGAAAAAGACAATATCATTGACTTAATTATTATGAATTTTGGGTAATTACTCCTCAACTATATTTCAGTTGATTTTCAGTTCATTTTACATTTGATTTTATATTTCCTTCATTGAAATATACAATCTTTAAAAAAGTATTTCTTTCATTGTGAAATGTATTTCGTTCACTGAAATTTACAATCTTTAAAAAAGTATTTCTTAAGTTGTGAAATGTATTGCCTTCATTAAAATGTTTGGTCCCTTTCAAAAAATGAATATCTGCTTCAACAAAGAACTTTCTTAAAAGTTCCTGAATAAAACGGGGTTCCTTCATTTATATTTCCTTTATTGAAATATACGATTAAAAAAAAGTGTTTCTTTATCATCTAATTTTTTTAACCCGTTGACTGTGTCATGACGCATATATCGTCATAAAGCATTGGATTTATAGGTTATACACAGTCAACGGGTTAAAATTAAAATGTAAGTCCATAAAAAATGTAGTTTCTTCATCATCAGTAAAAAAACTTAGGTTCATTAAAACATAAAAATAAAAATTCATTAAAACATGAAAAATAAAAATTCGAAAAAAGGCTAAAAGCTGAAAAAGTAATCTAATCCCCTCTCCGTTTAAAAACTAACATTTCTTTACCACGTTTCTTTAATTTATTTCGTTCTATTTTCAACACTGCAGGAGTGAAAACTTTTTTAAATTGAACTCGAATTGAGTTAGGAGGACTTGGTTATTGCAGAGTATGAGAAATTTGATTAGATTGGATTAATTAAAATCGATTGCGAGAAAATTGATAACTCAGCGGAAATGCTATCCCGGTGCTAGCTGAAAATTCAGATTCGACTTCCGAACCAAGAGCTTCTAGAAATGGGTTCGATGCTTCCTTAATTAAGTCAAAGGTAAATATGTTTACTTAAAATTAAAAGGAGTCTCTTTTTTATGTTTTTCATTTCTAATGTTTCATTTCATTTTTCATTTCTAATGAACTTATTAGTTAATAATCGGGGATTAAAAGCAAGTGATCTGGAAAAATCGCTGAATTGGAAAATGTAAAAGTATAAAACTGAATATTGGAATATATTTTAAGTGATTTTGTAAAAAGTAGTTTTATACTTTAAAGTACTCTTTTAAACGTTTAATGGTTGTTTGATGAAAGGTGAAAAGAAAAATGAAAAGGTCGATGAGAAGTCCCTCAAGTTCTTGGCTTGGAACTCAAGTCTCGAATTCACCATAAAATTTCACAAAATTTTTTAATATCTATATTTAGGATGTTTTAAACAAGTATAATTCAATATCGATATGAAAGCGAAAAATTACCAATGCAATTTAATTTAACAACATTTTTATTCAGATTTTTTCTTTGGCAAGAAATTCAGGAATAAAAAAGTAGAAACTGAATACTTCAGATTATTAATCATAATTATTATTCATCGTATGTTTTTAAAACTGAGTTTATTATCTAAAACATCACAGTTCATGATTAAGCAAGTCTTTTTTCTGTTATAAATTTTATACATTTTATAAACTCATAAAACCTGAAACTTATTCATGCAGAATTAAAATAAATAATATTTAAATTCTTGAGAATGTTGAATGCCCTTAAATGTCAATAAAGTAGTTTCAAAGTAAATATAAAGCAAAATTGAAATCGCCAAAGTCACTTTTTTATTTCATTCTGAAAAGGAGAAAATTTCATTTTTTCCTTCCGCTAAGAATAATTAAGGTCACGGCACAGATTTTAGCATAAGCGCGTACAATCGTCAGCCACCCAGTATTTTCTTCAAAGGAAAAGCTTTTTTCGATAAGTATAATGTATAGCATTGTCTTTGCTTTTACAGAATCTTAGAATCGAATGAAATCAAGATTTTCTAGCTTAATTACTATTCTTATTTTTATAATGTATAATGCCGATAAATAATAATAATAGCATAGTCTTTGCTTTTATAGAATCTTAGAATCGAATGAAATCGAGATTTTCTAGCTTAATTACTATTCTTATTTTTTTCATTGTTAAATATTACGTAATTCCTTGCACGCACCGAAAGATCTGTTAATTTTACATTACAAACGCGGCATTAATTACCAGATGAAAAAAGTGTTTTCAATTTATACAGTAAATAAATACAGCCGTTTATATTTATTTCTCAAATAAAATTAGAGAAAATATAATTAATCAATAGTCAGAACAGTAATTTATTTCAAAATTGAAAATATCGAGAATTCGCATTTCGAAAGATGATAAAAATTCTATTTCCATTACCAAGCTTTTGAGACGTTTTTTCTTATAGATTTTTTTATAAATCATATTCATATTTTAATGCAAGTGACTCGTAATAAATAAGATAGATATCAGATGCTGCTTTTCGTCTATCTAAATTCAAAATTAGTATGTATTTTCAAATTCAAACAATTGTGCAATTGGTACCAACGATGCAAATGCAGAAATTTAAGATGAATTATAAATCTAAGACAGCATATTTATGAAGTCAATGTGGGTAGACACTTTGATTTGTGAATAATTGAATAAGAAGGCAACAATGAATCAGCAATCATAGTCCAACTTTAAGCTATTCTCACCTTGAGGCTCGAAGATCAATTCTCCTTCGATACTTTCGAGTACTTGATATTGTATGCTTTTAAAAATTAATATTCTTGAAAAAGCTATAAAACATCAATCTTTTGCAGAACTCAGACCTTATCATTTTCTCGTAGGTGAGATTTGTAGCTTGTAAAAATGTAAAAATGATTGTAGCTTGCAAAAATAGAGCTAGGAGACATATTTCATTATAAATACCATGCTCTTATTGGTTAATGTTACGGTCATGAATGAACTGGTCTGCTTCGAGTGGCTGAGCTCAATAAAACGTGCCATTCGTTATAGAAGCTTAAGATGCGAGAAGCAATAATAATTGCTTTTGTTGCTCAGACAATATAAAAGCAGAAATGGTTTAAATTTGAAAATTAAAATTGAAGTTGCAGTTGAAAGTCTTTCGAAAGCAAAAATGTGTAAAATAATATCAAATTATGATCTCAGATTGAGAGAAGGTCAACGACATTTTCAAACAGGTTTTTTTCAAAGGTTGCACAGATTAGATTGATTTATAAATGCAAACAAAATCTCATTTTACGTCATGAGAATTTATTTCATTTTTAAATTTATTTTCATGATTACATCATCAGTTTATTTATTTGCATACTAGTGCTAAGGAGGCTGTGAGAATAAATTTTTTTACTTTTAAAAACACTAGAGGAGAAAAAATCGATTAATATAAGTTGAATAAAAAAATCGAATAATATCAAATTATGATCTCAGATTGAGAGAATGTCAACGACATTTTCAAACAGGTTTTTTTCAGAGGTTACTCAGATTAGATTGATTTATAAATGTAAAAAAATCACATTTTACGTCATGAGAAATTATTTCATTTTTTAATTTATTTTCATGATTACATCAGTTTATTTATTTGCATACCAGTGCTAAGGAGGCTGTGAGAATAAAGTTTTTGTACTTTTAAAAACACTAGAAGAGAAAAAAATCGGTTTTTAAATCATTTAATTATATTCAGCTTGAATTTATAGTTATGTCTTTTTATTTATTTATTTACTACTTTCAGACAGAATTTTTTCGAATAATGTTTACCACTTAATTACACTGTTAGAAATGTTCGCAAATTTCCGGAATGTTTAGGTTACAAAGGTTACAGAAATTTAAAATACTTTCCAGAAGCCGCATCTGAAAATTACCAAAATGTAACTGAATTTTCATGAATTTGTCTTAAATTTCAGTTACGACAACTGAATTTTCCTAATTGCATCTTAAATTTACCAAATTGTATTTGAAATCTAGCAAATTGTATCTGAAATTTACCAAACTACAACTAACTTTTCAGTACCGTGTAACTGCATAAAGCTTCAGTTACCCGAACGTAAAATTTTTTCTGTAACAGTTTCGGAATTTTAAGTTACGAGTTTCTGAGTTTTCAGTTGCAAGTTTCAGAATTCTCAGTTACAAATATCGTAAAATTCCGAAACTGTAACGAAATACTCAGTTACTTGTAACTGATATTTCCTAAATTTATCTTAAATTTACAAAATTTTAACTGAAATTTACGAAACTGTAACTAACTATAAGGGTAACTGAATAAGGCTTTAGTCTCATGTCTCTGGAAATTTCCATGGAAATTTCTAACAGTCTACTTAATTCACAGAAAATCCCAAAGCATCATTTTAATCGGCAGCAAAATGAGAAATCATAAAACAAAAGGCTGTGACAATAGAATAAATTATCCACTTCAGATCAAAATAATAAAGCTGCAAATTAAAATAATATCCCATGGTTTACTGTGTTTTGAAGCGTAATAATTTATTATAAACTGATTTATTTATTGTAAAAATTTATTATAAAAATGTTTGTTTCAATAAAATATTGGTTATATAGATTTACTTTAGAATTTCTGTGATGATATTAAAGCAAATAGTAACCTGAGATTGGACATTTTCTAGATCCACTCACTAAACGCTTCTCATTAGGATCTCTACAGTGCCAGTGGCCAAATTGCTCCAGCAGATATGGAGTTTCACAGTCAGCCAAAACTCGACGATCAAAGTGATGCAATTATTTTACCTAGGCAACTGACAAAATCAGCTTGTATAAAATCTTAAATTGATTTCTATTCAATATTATTATTCAATTATTATATCATATTAATAATTATATTCATGATTACATTTATGAATATATTTTAAATTCTATTAACATTTATATTAACTTTCAAAATATTAAATATTAATCGTCGAGTTTATAAGAAAATTCCTTTTTTAGACTGAAACTTGGAAGCAAAGGAAAAGAAATATAAAAGAAGAAGATAAAACAATTTTCAAATTCTATGACAAGAAAATAAAATTCAAATACCAAATCTCCGTTTATTCTGAAATTTACATGATCAGCTCATTGTTTCCTAAACATGGCCCCACTTATTTTCGCTATCTAAAAATATGTACACCTACTTAAAGAAAAATTCTTTAAGAAACATTATTGGGAAAGTACGCATGACAATTTAACTTGTTTTTCCACGTGTATAACAAGGACACTCTTAACTTAAAATAGGAAACCCCTGGGAGTTTTAATGACACGTGTTACAAATTAGGATTTTCGTGACCCATTTTTTTTCGCATGTTGATGTAATAGACCAAAATGATCACATGTGGGAGCTTATTAAAAAAAAGTGATAAAAAAAGTGATAAGAAAAAAAGTGAGATACTCTGCTATTAAAAGTGAAGGCCTTGACGGTCGCAATTTATTTACTAAAAACCTTCTCAAGGCCGATAAGTGAAACGCCCAACCAGGAAATTAATTTAGAGTGATTATTAGAGAACACTTATAAAAAAGTTGGATTAAAACAAAATCTGGTTAAATCAACCAAATAAATGCATTGCTATATGGTCAACCAAAATTTTGGTTGAATCAAACAAAATTTTAGAAGACTCAATAAGAAATTTGGTTCATTCAATCAAATTTTTTGGTTAGTCAAAAATGTATTAGATTAAATCAAACGTTTATTCAAAACAAATAAATAATTATATGAATCAACCAAAATTTGTTTGAAATAACCAAATATCTTGTTCTATTTAAAGAAACAGTGTGTTTGATGCAAATACAATTTTTTTCTGAGTGAATAGGATTACACTCAAAAAAATATTTGACCGATTCAACCATAGCATTTGGTTTTTTCGGACAACCAAATTTTTGGTTGAGACAACCAAAAGTTTTAGTTTATTTGACTAAAAATAAATAATTTGGTATAATCAACCAAAGATTTGGTTCAATCAACAAAACACTTGATTGACTCAACAAAAATTTGATTCCCTTAATTAGCATTTTTGTTTAAATTAACAAAAATTTGGTTCCCTTAAGCAACATTTTTGTTCCAATCAACAAAAACTTGGTTCCCTTAATTAAGATTTTTATTAAAATTAACAAAAATTTGGTTCCCTTAACCAACATTTTTGTTTCAATCAACAAAAATTTGGTTCCTTTAACCAAAATTTTTGTTTAAATCAACTAAACGATTTGGTTCAATCAACCAAAATTCTGTAAGTGTATATATAAAAAAATCAGTTCCTTCTTAAATAATATCGTTTATTTGTTATTTTTGATTGCTACTACTTTCAGTAACTATATTTTTTGTTGGAAAGGATAATATTGATAAGGTTTTTTTATTTTTATTTTCTATAGCTAATTTTCATTTTTATGTACACATGATTTTTATTGAGGTACCTTTTGAATATGCAGGCAAAAATTTATCTCGACTTTTCGAATAAAACATGAGCTGTTGTGCTTTATTTGCTGCCATTGTTCGTAATTAATCGTAATTGAGATCAGGGGTGACGTGGTCACGGTTCATAATTTTGTTGGAAATTAATTAATCGTACCCTAAGTTTCAATTCATTTTGAGTCATTAATATGAAAGTCTCACGATTATTTACTCTAAGAGTTATTAAATAATTGAGTGCACATAATACTGTTACTATCTATGAGAGTGGGTCGAAAAAAAATGTAGAAAAAAAACCCATTTTGGGTCCATCTAACCTGTGTAAAATTCGAAATAGATCGGTCAATATCCTGAGGCTCCCCGAGGCAAAAATAAGTTTTAAAAATTCTTTATTCTCAAAATTTTGGAAAAATCGCTAATATTAATTTTTCCATAATCTACACAATATGACAAATTTTTAAAAATTTTGTGAAATTTTAGTATTTTGAGTTTTTCTAGAAGAAAATATCATTTTTATAATCCTCAAAAAACTAAAATAAATTTTAAATGCTTTGCAAATTATCTTAAAACTTTTTTGAATCTCTGGAAACTTTTCCGCACTCAAAATTTACATGCAAAAAAATTGAGAAGACCTTAGCATTTAAAATGACCCGATCCTAAATTTGGTTTATTAGTTGATCAAACGAGCCCGCCGAAGGCGGGCGAAGTTCGATCAAAATTATACGAGGATCTTGCCCGAAAAGATT
>JBAGKK010507458.1:0-14239 GCA_037177015.1 Euceroptres primus | reverse complement strand
GAGCAAAACAGATGTTATTAGGAAGAGTTTAAAATTTCGGAACGATGAGTAAGCAAAGGTCGTCATGAGCGACCAAGAGAAATCAAATTGGCAGTTTTTGTCAATTGCTTAAATTTTCTAAGGAAGAAAAGTCAAGCAATTGTATTCTCAACAATTTGATTCACATGGTCGATCAAATATGCGCTTATGGCGTATAATAATCTCACCCTTACCCGGATAGACCTTTGCTTGCTTAAGGTTCAACTCCATCAAAATGAAATTTAGAACTACATGACTTATCTAATATTCACAAAACGCCTCCTCCGAGGTGCATACGGTCGAGTACCCCGATAAGTAACCGGAACACGGCCTCGCAAGTCGTAACGCCCCCTGGCGTTGCGTGGAAGGTCTGGATACTTGTCTGGTACCCCAGCTACTGGAACGTTGGCACGTGGGACAAGGCCCGTGCCCGCAGTGGCTGGTAATGGCGGAGGCACGGCCGCCTCCTGTGGATGAGGTCGCGCTTGCACAGCGTCACCCTGGATTGAGTGTGGCCCCTCGCCATCACTCTCTGCTTCAGCACTATCAAGAGTCTCGATGGAGTGCTCTGACGGCGGAAGTGACCGCTCGTCATCTTTCAGTCCATCTGTGTGGAATTCGACCTGGACAGGTCGGCCAACCTCCTGGTTGAACTGAATTGGTTGCGGTTCCTCAACAGCAACGGCGGGTACAGCTTGAGCGGGTACTGGAATCAGTACATCGCCATGCACCTTCTGCTGGACTCCCTCCTTCTGAATCAAGTAGACCCCGCCCGAGAGGTGCTCCAGAACTTGGAACGGCCTTATCCGGGCGCGAGCTAGGCGGGCGTTGAAACCGGCCACCTTGTTAGGCAGCTGATGGTTTGGTACGTACACCTAATCACCTGGTGCGTACCGTGGTGGAATGATGGCCGTGGCGTACCTCGTCTGATACGAAGCCTGATGCTGACTGGCCTCTTCCTCTCGACGAAGACGGTCCTCGGCCTGGTCTGCCGGTGGATTCTGTAACAGTCTCCATTCCCCGGGTCGGAGAATGGTTTTACCAAAAAGAAGGTAACTTGGTGTTACCCCTGTAGCTGCGTTCTGTCGTCGTCGTAGTCCGAAAAGAAGGTCAGGCAGGTGTCGATCCCAGGTTCGCTGGTTTCCTTCATACAGGCGAAGCCGCAGTCCCTTCTTGATCTCCTGGTTCCTTCTTTCCGTGGGGTTAGCTCGTGGCTGGTAAACCGGCGTGGTGCACAGCTCACAATCCCAACGTTGGCTTGCTTCCGCCCAGACGCGACCCGTAAACTGAGTACCGTTGTCGCTCAGCATCCTCTTTGGATAGCCGTACCTGGAACATACTTCCTCCTCCAGAACTTTCGTGAGACGCGGCGCGTCGGAATTTCGGAGTGGAAATGCTTCTATCCATCGTGAAAATAAATCTGTCACAACCAAAATAAAACGGTTTCCTGAATTCGTACGGGGGTATGATCCCATCATATCGACCGCGACGATTTCCCAAGCACTTCGGGGAGTTCGTGGGCGTTGATTATGGGGACGTTGGCCGAGGACTAGTTTGCAACATAAGCATAAGTGGCAACCGGTTACATAACGACGAATTTTGCGGTTCATTCCAGGCCAAAAGAAAAGACGCTGGATTCTGCGGGCGGTTTCGTCGACTCCAGGGTGACCCGAGAGGGGAGCATCGTGGTACTCCCAGATAACGCGTGATCGTAAGGTAGTCGGTACCCACAATTTCCATTCTCCATCTGTAGCGTGACGTCGCCAGAAACCGTTGGTGGTCAGTTGATGACGATCGAAAAATATGGCTTCGTCACTTGTACGGCGAACACGGTCGCGTATTTCTCGCCAACGAATGGCTTCTCTATTTATGAAGTCGTCCTCTTGTTGCGCGATTACGACTTCTTCGAAGAGAGGTGAAGGGGCAGGGACGTAAACCGCGCTGAGAACGGGTATTTGTGAAGTTTCGTTCGAAACTTGAGGCGCGCGGACAGGTGGCCACATTCGATCCAAGTCCGGCTCACCTGGGGATAACTTGTTTGGATCTGGATGTCGTGAAAGAGCATCAGGAAGCTCGTTATCCTTCCCTGACACGTGCTCTATTGTGAAGGATAACTCGCTTAAAAGGAGATGCCAACGAGTTAGCTTTGCACGCGTATCTTTTTGATTCTTGAGCCACGTGAGAGTTTTACTATCAGTGCGCAGAGTGAAGGGACGATCTTCGAGAAAAGGCCGATAACGTTTTATTGCCCAAATGATCGCGAGACATTCTTGCTCATTGCAATGATATCGAGATTCCGCGGGAGAAAATTTTGCGCTTGCGAAGAACACGATATGACGCGACGCATCAGGTTCCTCTTGCATGAGGACTGCGCCCATTCCCAGTGCGCTTGCGTCAGTTTGCAGTACGAAACGCAAATTTGGGTCAGGACGACTTAGAGTGGTGGGAGCTTGGAAAGCAAGTTTTGCCGCTTCGAAACTTTTCTGTATTTCGGCCGTCCATTTATACGGTCGTTTTGGGGACAACAAATCGGTAAGAGGAGATAAAAAATAAAAAAATTTCTGAGCCATATTACCCTCAATACCGATAACATGTCCAAGATACGGAAGAGTAGTTTGGCCGAAACTACATTTCTTAGGCGAAATCGTTAGTCCGAAAATTCCTAAATGCTCGAGAACTAGTGAGAGGTGTTGCAAGTGCTCTTCCCAGGTGGACGAATATACGATTATATAGTCGAGGTAGGCAATTACGAAAACGCCCCATTGTTCCGCAAGGGTCTGCCGCATAAGATTTTGGAAAGATCCAGGGGCATTTTTGAGGCCAAAGGGCATGACCCGAAAGGAATACTGACCTCCCCCAGGAGTTGAAAAGGCGGTATACTGTCGCGAATCCGGAGCCATGGGGATTTGCCAGTACCCACTCTTCAAATCGAGGGTAGAGAAAATTTTCGTGTTTCCGAGGTCGTTTAAGGTCTCGTGGATACGGGAGAGACATTGGGGTGCGTCGACGGTCTGGTCATTCAAACGACGATAGTCGACGCAGAAGCGATAGTCTCCGTCTTTCTTTCCTGCGATAACGACTGCAGAGCTAAAGGGGGGCGTTGTAGGTTCGATAATGCTGTCTCTCAACATTTCCCGCACCTGTTCATCGATGTATTTTTGTTTTTCTCCGGAATAACGGCGAGGTGGTTCACGAAAAGGCCTAGGATCCGACAAACGAATTTCATGTTCGACGGCCGCAAGAGTTTGTTTCAAACGCCCGCCGTTATGAAAGGTAGACGCGTGGTCACGAATGAGACTGAGAAGCGTTTCTATGATACTTGCTGGAAAATTGTGTTCCACTTGGACTTCCGAAATTTCAGTAGGAGACTCATAAGGGTCCGAAATTTGGCCAAGATAAACTCTATGCCGACCGCTGGCTCCGACGAAAAGACAATCCAACACGTGATCGTGAATGACATGATGCCGTTTAAGCCAGGGGCGCCCTAAAATAATTTCAGCGCGTTACTCGGGACTAATCTGAAAAATATAAGGGTAAGGCGTACTCTGTATTTCCGGGGAGAAGCGGTAGTGGTACCGACGAGCTTAAGTGTCGCTCCGACGGCAGCTAGAAGAGCGTACTAGAAGCCCGGGTTGTAGGGTTGCGTTTTCAGCCTCGGTGCTTCGGACAAAATTTTCCGAGGCCAGGGTGTCGATCTCAGCAATGACTTCCCGATTTCCGAGAAGAACACGGACTTGAGAGGAGTTTCTGAGACCGGCATAGAGAGCATTTAGGATGGACTGCGCGAGTTCAGCAGTGGGGCACCTTGAGGAGTGGGGGCGGATTGAGCGGCTGGTACTGCCGGTTTAATTTTTATTGAGGATTCCTTGCGTGGATTTTCCTCAGCTTCATCGGATTCAGCCTGGACGGCTCGCTCAAAAAGGTCTTCGAAGGACTTGAGAGTCGCGGCACGAAGGACCTTTTTTATGGATGGCTTGATCGATTCGAGGAGAAGGCTGATCGTCTGCTCCTCAGTGGCTTCCGGTAGAAGAAAGGGGGCCTACAAATACTTCCGTTGGAGAAAAACTCCAACAGGTTCTTTTTCGTCCTGCTTGGACGAATACGGTTTTGCGTTCAAACTATTTAGACGGGTGGAGCTGGCGAAACGCTGGATTAAAAGGCTTGAAAATTTGGCCCAAGGAAGAGACAGATTTCGATATGACTCAAACCATTTTGCGGCGACGTCTGTGAGGGACTTGGCGACTAGTCGTGACCAATGGGAAGGATCGATGGCCGCGTCCTCGAAAAATGTCTTACATTCTGCTGAAAAGGCTTTAGGATCTTCGTGATCCAACCCGGCGAATGAAGAACGAGGCGTCTCCGGAGCACGGAAAGCCTTGATTAACGCGCGCAATTCCGGAATGGCCTTATTGAGTTGGTTCTGCACTGGTGCAGGGTTTTGCATAACCGGAATAAAAATGTCGTTTACGACCGGGCGATTAATTTTAGCCACCAGAGGGATTAGGTTCTCGACCGGGCAAATATTTTCGGCTCCCAGAGGAATAAGGTTCTCGACCGGGCGAATATTTTCAGCCCCAAGAGGGACAGGGTTCTCGTTTCTGGACGGTGCTGAACGACTTCCTAAAGTCCGAATATTTTGTTCGGGGTGCATCAAATTGGGTGCCACCGAGTTTTGTGGTTGATTCCTGGAAACCAAAATTTGTTGTGCGGCCGGTCGGCGTGGACGGCCAGGACCGCGATGTTAAAGAGGTGGAGAGCTGGGCGGAGAGTGAATCATGATATTGAACTAGGGTGTAGGTGGGAATCGCGTTTTAACTTCTGTTAAATCAACTCAGATGCTAAATTCAGTGAGTGGTATACAAGGGGGGGGGGGGGTAGTTAAAAGAAAGGCTAAAAGCACAAGATTAACTAAAACTAGAAACCCGAGCACGATCCTTGAAACCGACGGAAAAGCAAACGACAGAATAAAATTGCGGAGCAATAAACAAAGCCACTGAGCGACGCGAACGGCCTTTCAGGGTAGCGTGACAGGACCCTGAGATCGTGGCAACGCTACTGTTGTGTGGCAAAACGACCAGGTTCTCCGAGGCGCTCCAGACCGTTGCCCTCGTAGTCCGAAACGGGAGTCTCTGATTATAAATCGGAGCCTCCGGATCGTCATGCCTACGAGCTCACAACTTCAAGAAAGGGTTTACAGAACGCGGGAAACCCGAACATAAACAGTAACACAGAAGGTAAAAGGGGAAAAAAAGTATGCACCGAAGCTAAGGTTAAACTATTGATTAAAATTATTTAATAATTCAGAGACAAAGGAAAAACAAACAAAAAAGAACTTTCGATTTTCTGATTTCCAGAGCGCAGAGAGAGAAGCTCTGCTCTGGAGGTCGATCGGCTGACGACTGCTAAGCCTCGATCCGTCGCGTGGCTCGCAGGCCTGGATCGATGCGTGCGTGCGCGCGACACTTTAGGCATTAGGAGAGAGTAAGTTCCCAGAAGCAGGGACTTAAAGTCGTTCAATTTCGCCCCCAAAGGTCCAACTGTTTAATAAAAATTAAAATAACTTAACCTCAAATAACGAACATTAACTACTAAATAAAATAAACAAATATTAAATAAAACCTTATCCTAAAAATTTTGATGGAGCAAAACAAGGGGGGAAAAAAATATATAAAATACAACAATAGTGGAAATCTCAAATCCGAGGAGAGAATAAGCTAATAAATAAAATTGTATAAATTAAAAAAAAAACCTTGTCCTCAAGAATTTCTTCTGTGAATATTCTGTTCCCCATCCCAGAAATAAGCGGGCCCTCTCATTCCGAAGATAGAAAACGAGAAAATACCTGATTCCAGCCCTGACGAAAGGATATTAAAAAGAAAGAGCATGACGAGTGAGAGGAAGGAGGAAGACGTGCGAGAGAAAGAGAAGAAGATGGGATCGATCTTGGCGCGTAGAGGCGAGAAGCGAAAATTAGAAAATTTAGAAACTTAATAGAGATAGTTCGCTCAGCGAGTGCGAAAGAGAAGAAAGAGAAAGGCGTGCGAGAGAAAGAGAAGACGATAGGATCGACCATGGCGCGTAGAGGCGAGAGGCGAAAAATTAGAAAATTTCGAAACTTAATAGAGATATTTCGCTCAACGAGTGCGAAACAGAAGAGAGCGAAAGGCGTGTGAGTAAGAGAGTAGAGAACAGAGCTGCATCGGTCCTAAGGACTATAGGAACGGCTCGACAGAAATGGATTTGTCGAGGAAAACAGATTTTATTAGGAAGAGTATAAAATTTCGGAACGATGAGTAAGCAAAGGTCGTCATGAGCGACCAAGTGAAATCAAGTTGGCAGTTTTTGTCAATTGCTTGAATTTTCTAAGGAAGAATACTCAAGCAATTGTATTCTCAACAATTTGATTCACATGGTCGATCGAATATGCGCTTATGGCGTATAAAAAATGTCAAAAATGACAATTTTCAAAGTACCAAAGTCCCCAAAAAATTTTTAATTTTATTTCTGACTATTGGGACCATAGCTGCTAACCTTTCTTAGGCACCCCTATTAATCACAAGTTTTTAAATTAACACTGGGCGTCGCGTCGTTTCAAAAGAATTTCTAGATAAATCTCAAGGATGACAATTTTCAAAGTACCAAAGTCCCTAAAAAATTTTTAGTTTTATTTCTAATTATTGGGACCATATCTGGCAACCCTCCTGAGGCACCCCTATAAATCACAAGTTTTTGAAATAAACCTAGGGGTGGTTTAAAAAAGAATTTCTGGGTAAATGTCAAAAATGACAATCTTCAAAGTTCCAAAGTGCGCAAAAATTTTTAATTTTATTTCTGACTATAGGGACCATAGATAGCAACTGTTCTGAGGCACCCCTATAACTCACAAGTTTTTAAATTAAACCCAGGAGTGGATCCAGAAAGAATTTTTAGATAAATGTCAAAAATGACAATTTTCAAAGTACAAAAGTCCCCAAAAAATTTTTAATTTTTTATCTCACTATTGGGACCACAACCGGGTGGTCCCAATAGTAGTCTATAGGGACCATATAGTGGACCCAATAGTGGACTATAGGGACCATAGATAGCAACTGTTCTGAGGCACCCCTATAACTCACAAGTTTTTAAATTAAACCCAGGGGTGGATCCAGAAAGAATTATTAGATAAATGTCAAAAATGACAATTTTCAAAGTAAAAAAGTCTCCAAAAAATTTTTAATTTTTTATCTCACTATTGGGACCACAACCGGGTGGTCTCAATAAGTGGTCCCTCCTGAGGCACCCTTATTATTCTCAAGTTTTTTAATTAAACCTAGGGGCGGTTTCAAAAAGAATTTCTAGATAAATGTCAAACATGACAGTTTTCAAAGTACCAAAGTCACAAAAAAATTTTAAATTTTATTTTTGTCTATTGGGAACATAACTGGTAACACTCCTTAGGCACCCCTATTACTCATAAGCTTTCCAAATAAACCTAGGGGTGGTTTCAAAAAGAATTTCTAGTTCTATGTCAAAAATGACAATTTTCAAAGTACCAAAGTCAACAAAAAATTTCTAATTTCATATCTGACTATTTGCGCCACAACCGGTAACCCTACAGAGGAACCCCTATTATCCACAAGTATTTAAATTAAACCTAGGGGTGGTTTCAAAAAGAATTTTATAGATGAATGTCAAAAATGACAATTTTCAAAGTAACAAAGTCACCAAAAAATTTTTTATTTTATTTCTCACTATTGGGACCATGGCTGGCAACCCTCCTGAGGCACTTGTATAACTCACAAGTTCTTAATTCAAACCTAGGGGTTGTTTCAAAAAGAATTTCTAGATAAATGTCAAAAATGACAATCTTCAAAGTACCAAAGTCCCCAAACAATTTTTAATTTTATTTCTGACTATTGGGACCATAGCTGCTAACCTTTCTTAGGCACCCCTTTAACTCACAAGTTTTTAAATTAACACTGGGCGTCGTTTCAAAAAGAATTTCTAGATAAATCTCAAGGATGACAATTTTCAAAGTACCAAAGTCCCTAAAAAATTTTTAGTTTTATTTCGGATTATTGGGACCATAGCTAGCAACCCTCCTGAGACACCCCTATAAATCACAAGTTTTTAAATTAAACCTAGGGGTGGTTTCAAAAAGAATTTCTAGATAAATGTCAAAAATGACAATTTTCAAAGTAACAAAGTCACTAAAAAATTTTTTATTTTATTTCTCACTATTGGGACCATAGCTCGCATCCCTCCTGAGGCACTTGTATAACTCACAAGTTTTTAAATTATACCTAGGGGTTGTTTCAAAAAGAATTTCTAAATAAATGTCAAAAATGACAATCTTCAAAGTACCAAAGTCCCCAAACAATTTTTAATTTTATTTCTGACTATTTGGACCATAGCTGCTAACCTTCCTTAGGCACCCCTATAACGCACAAGTTTTTAAATTAACACTAGGTGTCGTTTCAAAAAGAATTTCGAGATAAATCTCAAAGATGACAATTTTCAAAGTACCAAAGTCCCTAAAAAATTTTTAATTTTATTTCTGATTATTGGGACCATAGCTGGCAACCCACCTGAGGCCCCCCTGTAACTCACAAGTTTGTAAATTAAACCTAGGGGTGGTTTCAAAAAGAATTTCTAGATAAATGTCAAAAATGACAATTTTCAAAGTACTAAAGTCCCTAAAAAATTTTTAATTCTATTTCTGACTATAGGGACCATAGCTGGCAACTCTCCTGAGGCACCCCTATAACTTAAATGTTTTTAAATTAAACCTAGGGGTTGTTCCAAAAAGAATTTTTATATAAATGTCAAAAATGACAATTTTTAAAGCACTAAAGTCTAAAAATAATTTTTAATTTTATTTCTGACTATTGAGACCACAACTGGCAATCCTTCTGAGGCACCCCTATTATTGACAAGTTTTAAAATTAGACCTAGCGGTTGTTTCAAAAAGAGTTCCTAGATAAATGTCAAAAATGACAATTTTCATATTACAAAATCCCCAAAAAATTTTTAATTTTATTCCTGACTATTAGGACCACAAGCGGCAACATTCCTGAGGGACGCCGATTATTTAAAAGTTTTAAAATTAAACCTAGGTGTGGTTCCAAAAAGAATTTCTAGATAAATTTCAGAAATGACAATTTTCAAAGTACAAAAATCTTTAAACAATTTTTAATTTTATTTCTGACTACTGGATCTACAACCGGCAGCCCTTGTGAGGCACCCATATTATTCACAAGTTTTTAGATTAAACCGAGGGGTGGTTTCAAAAAGAATTTCTAGATAAATGTCAAAAATGACAATTTTTAAAGTACCAATGTTCTCGAGTGGGAAGTGGTATACAATGGGGGGGCAGTTTAAAAAAAGCTTATAAGCAGAAGAATAACTAAAACTTGAGCTTCCGCTTTGGTTGTTAGCTGGCTTTCGCGGGCGGGGGTGAGAATCACGCGGGCGATCCCCCGGTGGGGATGTAAAGCGTGTCTTCACCTGACGCAAAATGTTCCTCCGCGGTCGCGGGCAGCGGCTTAGTTAGTGCGAAAAATAACGTAACTACCACTGAGGCGTCCCGTGACCTTTTTTTAAGGCGGTTGAAGGGGCGTTTGGGGAAGCGCGAGAGCAAGGCTTCGAGCGGGAGGAGCAAGTGCGACGGTTTCCGCGGTTGGGGGAAACGCGGGTGGAGCTTCTCCGAGAGCGAGGTGGTTCTTCTGGGCGCTCTTCCGCTGGGCCTGATTGGGTCGCTTCCGTGGTTTCTTTACGGGTATATTGACCTGGGCTTGGCGGCGGCGAAGTCGGTGGCGCTGGTTTTGGCCCAGTCGCTTAACCCCGTTTGGTTTCGCGTTTGGTAGGCCCGTTCATTCAATTTGGGACTGCCAACCGGACAGATAGGATTCGGAGAGTCGAGTGAACGAAAGAGGGGGGTGGCAATAACGCACGGCAAAGGTGTAGACGGACGCGAACGGCCTTCAGGGTAACTTGCCAGGATCCTGATATTGTGACATCGCTACAGTCGTGTGGCAAAGCGATCAGGTTCTCTGAGGAGCTTCCGACCATTGCCCTCGTACTCCGAAACGGGAGTCTCTGATTATAAATCGTAGCCTCCGGATCGTGATGAATACGAGCCCACGACTTCTAAAAGGCTTACAAACGCGAGAAACCCGAGCGCGATCCTTGGAACCGACGGAAAAGCAGACGACAGAATAAAATTACGGAGAAAGAAACAAAGATACTGAGCGACGCGAACGGCCTTTCAGGGTAGCGTGACAGGACCCTGAGATCGTGGCAACGCTACAGTTGTGTGGCAAAGCGACCAGGTTCTCCGAGGAGCTCCCGAGCTTTGCCCTTTTAGTCCGAAACGGGAGTCTCTGACTATAAATTGGTGCCTCCGGATCGTGATGACTACGAGCTCACAACTTCAAGAAAGGGTTTACAGAACGCGGGAAACCCGAACAAAAACCGTTACCCGAAAACAAATCGAACGTCACCAGCAACTATAAATTGATGCAGCACGATATCTGGGAAAATACAAAAGGCACTTGCACAGAAAGAAAAGGGGGAAAAAAAATATATACACTAAAGCTAAGGTTAAACTATTAATCAAATTTATATAAGACTCAGAGAAAAACGGAAAAAACAAAACAAACTTTCGAAGGCATATTTTCAGAGCGCAAGGAGAGAAGGTCTGCCCTGGAGGTCGATTGGCTGACGGCATCGATCCATCGCGTGGCTCGCAGGCCTGGATCGATGTGTGCGTGCGCGCGACACTTTGGGCATTGGGAGAGAGTAAGTTCCCAGGAGCAGGGACTTAAAACGTTCAATTTCGCCCCCAATGGTCAAAGTGTTTAGTAAAAATTAAGATAACTGAATGTCAAATTATGAACATTAATTACTAAATAAAATAAATATTATTAAAACCTTATCTTAATTTTTTTTTTTTTTGATAGAGGAAAACAAGAGGGGAAAAAATAATAAATAAAATACAACAATAGTGGAAATCTCAAATCCGAGGAGAGAATAAGTTAAGATATAAAATTGTTTAAATTAAAAACCTTGTTCGCAAGAATTTATTCTGTGAAGATTCTGCTCTCCATCCTCGAAATAAGCGGGCCCTCTCATTCCGAAGATAGAAAACGAGAAAATTCCTGATTCCAGCCCTGACGAAAGGATATTGAAAAAAAAAGCATGACGAGTGAGAGGAAAGAGAAAGGCGTTCGAGAGAGAGAGAAGAAGATAGGATCTACCTTGGCGCGTAGAGGCGAGAAGCGAAAATTAGAAAATTTAGAAACTTAATAGGGATAGTTCGCTCAGCGAGTGCGAAAGAGAAGAAAGAGAAAGGCGTGCGAGAGAAAGAGAAGACGATAGGATCGACCTTGGCGCGTAGAGGCGAGAGGCGAAAATTGGAAAATTTCGAAACTTAATAGAGATAGTTCGCTCAACAAGTGCGAAACAGAAGAGAGCGAAAGGCGTGTGAGTAAGAGAGAAGAGAACAGAGCTGCATCGGTCCTAAGGCCAATAGGCACGGCTCGACAGAAATGGACTTGTCGAGCAAAACAGATGTTATTAGGAAGTGTTTAGAATTTCGGAACGATGAGTAAGCAAAGGTCGTCATGAGCGACCCAGTGAAATCAAATTGGTAGTTTCCGTCAATTGCTTAAATGTCCTAGGGAAAAAAAACTCAAGCAATTGTATTCTCAACAACTTGATTCACATGGTTGATTAAATATGCGCTTATGGCGTACAACAAAAGTCACCAAAAAATTTTTATTTTTATTTTTTACTATTGGGACCATAGCTGGCAACTCTCCTGAGGCACCCTACTTATTCACAAGTTTTTAAATTAAACCTATGGGTTGTTTCAGAAAGCATTTTTAGATAAATGCCAAAAATTACAATTTTAAAAGTACCAAAGTCACCAAAAAATTTTTTAATTTATTTTTAAATGTTAGGCTCATATCGGGCAACCCTCCTGTGGCACCCCTATTATTCACAAGTTTTCAAATTAAACGTAGGGGAGGTTTTAAAAACAATTTCTAGATAAATCTCAAAAATGACAATTTCCAAAGTACCAAAGTCCTAAAAAAATTTTTAATTTTATTGCTGACTACTAGGACCATTACTGGAAACACTCCTTAGACACCCCTATTATTAACAAGTTTCTAAATCAAACCTAGGGGTGGTATCAAAAAGAATTTCTACATAACTGACAAAAATGAAAATTTTCAAAGTACCAAAGTCCCAAAAAAATTTTTAATTTTATTTCCGACTATTTGTACTGTTACTGGTAACCCTTCTGAGGCACCCCTTTTACTCGCAAGTTTTTAAATTAAACCTAGGGGTGGTTTCAAAAAGAATTTCTAGATAAATGCCAAAAATTACAATTTTAAAAGTATCAAAGTCACCAAAAAGTTTTTTAATTCATTTCTGACTATTAGGCTCATATCATGCATCCCTCCTGTGACACCCCTATTATTCACAAGTTTCTAAATTAAACGAAGGGTTAGTTTTAAAAAGAATTTCTAGATAAATGTAAAAAATGACAATTTCCAAAGTACTAAAGTCCTGACAAAATTTTTAATTTTATTTCTGACTACTGAGACCATTATTGGCAACCCTCCTAAGAAACCCCTATTATTTACAAGTTTTTTAATTAAAGCTAGAGGTGGTTTAAAAAAGAATTTCTAGACAAATGTCAAAAATGACAATTTGCAAAATACAAAAGTCCCCAAACAATTTTTAATTTTATTTCTGTCTATTGGGACTATAACCAATAACACATCTGAGGCACATCTACTATTCACAAGTTTTTAAATCAAACCTACGGGTGGTTTCAAAAAGAATTTCTAGATAAATGTCAAAAATGACAATTTTTAAAGTACCAAAATAACCAAAAAATTGTTAATTTCCTTTCTTTTTATTAGGACCGAAACCAGCAACGCTTTTGAGGAACCCTTAATATTCCTAAGTTTTATATTAAACCTTGGGGTCGTTTTGGATTGCCGGTTGTGGTCCGAAAAGTCAAAAATGAAATAAAAAACTTTTGGTGACTTTGATACTTGAAAAATTGTCATTTTTGAATTGGTCTAGAAATTCTTTTTGAAACCATCCCTAGGTTTAATTAAAAAACTCGTGAGTAGCAGGAGTGCCTCAGGAGGGTTGCCAGTAGTGGTCCCAATAGTCAAAAATAAAATTAAAAATTTTTTTGGGACTTTGGTACTTTGAAAATTGTCATTTTTTATATTTATCTAGAAATTCTTTTTGAAACCACCCTTAGGTTTAATATAATAACTTGTGAGTAATAGGGGTTCCTCAGTATGGTTGCCTGTTATGGTCCCAATAGTCAGAAATAAAATTAAAAATTTTTTGGGGACTTTGGTACTTTGAAAATTGTCATTTTTGACATTTATCTGGAAATTCTTTTTGAAACCACCTCTAGGTTTAATGTAAAAACTTACGAGTAATAGGGGTGCCTTACGATATTTGCCAGTTATGTTCCCAATAGTCAGAAAGAAAATTAAAATTTTTTTTTGGTACTTTGGTACTTTGAAAATTGTCATTTTTGACATTTATCTAGAAATTCTTTTTGAAACCACCCTTAGCTTTAATTTAAAAACTTGTGAGTAATAGTGGTTCCTCAGGATGGTTGCAGGTTATGGTCCCAATAGTCAGAAACAAAACTAAAAATTTTTTGGGGACTTTGGTACTTTGAAAATTGTCATTTTTGACATTTCTATAAAAATTCTTTTTATACCTCCCCTAGGTTTAATTAAAAAACTTGTAAGTGATAGGGGTGCCGCAGGAATGTTGCCTCTTATGATCCCAATAGTTAGAAATAAAATTAAAAATTTTTTGGGGACTTTGGTACTTTGAAAATTGTCATTTTTGACATTTATCTAAAAATTCTTTTTAACCCACCCCTAGGTTTGATTAAAAAACTTGTGATTAATAGGGTTGCCTCAGGAGGTTTGCCAGTTATGGTCTTAATAGTCGGAACTGAAATTAAAAATTTTTTTTGGGACTTTAGTACTTTGAAAATTGTCATTTTTGACATTTCTATAAAAATTCTTTTTATACCTCCCCTAGGTTTAATTTAAAAACTTGTAAGTAATAGGGGTGCCGCAGGAATGTTGCCTCTTATGATCCCAATAGTTAGAAATAAAATTAAAAATTTTTTGGTGACTTTGGTACTTTGAAAATTGTCGTTTTTGACATTTATCTAGAAATTCTT
>JBAGKK010507447.1:0-14241 GCA_037177015.1 Euceroptres primus | reverse complement strand
ATTAATTAGTGATTCTTAATTGCATGACCATTATTACTATTTGGCACTGAAGAGGGCCCCTACTTGGGCCGAAACGTAAGGAAAACGTCAACTTTACATTGAACTATTTCCATACGAAAATAATTCATAAATATAGTGGGAAAGTTAGGTCGAGACAAGAACTCGTGCAACTCGTACGTAATTATATAAAGTATATTACACTTCCAAGTCCAATCTTTTTTGTGATGAAAAATAAAGTAAATTGTCACAAAACTTTCCCACTATTTATGAATTTTTTTCGTATGAAAATAGTTAAATGTAAATGTCATGTTTTCCATTCTGTAAATTACTTTTCTCAATTTTCTAAAAAGCACAACTTTTAGTAATATACTCTAAGGATAGTATCTCCTATTTGGTTCTATTTTGTTATTGAAAAACGATCATTAATAATAATGTTTAATTATTATTTATTATAAAAGAAGTATTAGTAGCGTTGTTTTGCAGCAAATTAGTCAAAAAACAGCATGTTAGAATAAAATACCTCAGCTAAACGGGAATGAATTCACAACCGTAGCCATATAAAGTAGAAGGGTTAAACGATGATTAATTATCCATTTTCAATTACTAATTACATAAAGGAAATTGTAATTATCCTCAAAATAATTATTAATTAATACATATTTTTAGAAAGGGCTCAGGTATAAATTTATATTGGGACAGAAAGTGAGCCCTGAATATAAGCCTTTGTACTGATGTCAAGAAGAAAAACCGAAAATTAAATGTTCTGATCCTTTTTCAATTATGAAGGTAGAAAAATGGTTTAAAGGGATTTCTGGAGCCGTAAATGAGCCAGAGGACATTGAATAGGACATTGAAGTAGCTCTAAATAATGAAATTGAATAGGACATTGAAGTAGCCCTAAATTATGAAATAGGAGACATCATGATTAAATGTCATGGTGCTGACAGGTTTACGTAGCTAGCCCACTACAGTGTCAGTAATATGCATAATAATTTAAATTAACCCTTCAGGCGTGGTGGCGCCAGTGCATGTTGACCGGATGGACAATGTTATGATTAATATAATATACTGGTTTACACATCATTACCAGCTCAATCCAGATACTCTGCTGCATAGTCGTGCGACTCAGAAAACACTATCCGACATTTTTTGACTTTTTTTCTGTTCTTTAATGAACTCTAGGTGGTTCTCATAGGACTTTTCCCGTAGATTACGAATCTGTTGAGACAAATGATCTAGCACATTAAGTTTTTTTTAAAACTGGGGTCAAATGGTCAAAATGCGTTTTTGACACTTTTTGGAAGCTTATCAAATATTGATGAGACGTGTTAGAATCTTCCTCATGGACTTAAATGAAAGCTTGAAATAATTTAAAGCTATTTTACAGAAAATTGGAGGAAAGTAACGTCTAGACGATAGGAACAGCTTTTTCATCCAAACACGCTCCAGCCATGCTAGTCGAGCGAAACGAGCGCCACGGCTGGAACATGCTGGTCGAAAAAACTGTCCTCAACGGCTCTGCATTACTTTCCTTCAGTTTTCAGTATAATAGCTTTAAAGTATAAGGTCCAAGCTTTTATTTAAGTTCACGTGGAAGATTCTAGCATGTCTCATTAATATTATATGGGGCTTCTAAAAAGTGCCAGAGCAGCATTTTTTTACCTTTTGACCCCATTTTTTAAAAATCCTCTACATGCTAGAGCATTTTTGTCAACGGATTCGTAATCTAAGGGAAAAATCCTACAAGAATTACCTAGAGTTCTTTAAAGGACCAAAATCATGTCAGACATTGTAATTTTACTTTTGCGGCTATTTAAATATAATTCGAGTTTTTTTCTAATCAAAGTCAAAATGCATTTATTAATTATATTATTATTCTATAGGGTAATTTTTGACCATTTTGAGTCCCAGTAATTTTCCACAAATTCATAAAAAATGTCATGCAACGATCCCAAACTAAAAATTTAAAATGGAAAATTGCTAAATAATAGGACCTTTTGTAATAATTGAAGTTTATAGAAATCACTTATATCGAGTTGAAGAAGATAATTATTAAGCGAAGGTTGAAACAGAAAAAAGGCGCAATGAGTGGATTTTTATCGGAATTAAGATTATTTACTTGCTTTATTTTACTTTTTTTCACATAATGATTTAAACACATTCTACGTAAATGCACTTTGCTGATTGTCTTTAATTTTTTTTTAAGTACTTAACATAGTTCGACTCAAGATATTACTTTTTTTCTTCAGGCACTTTCCATCATAAAGATTAAAGAGTGATCTACCATTGCCATCAATTTTTTCAAAAGTAAAAGGTGATCCATTATAAGAAGCACTTAAAGGAAAGATATCGTATGACACAGTTTCTACTTAAGATGCTAAAATATTTATGTATCACTGGATGAAGTAGGGACGAATAGGGTGGCGATTCATCCGAAGATTTAAAATATTTTAATTGTCCCTGCGACTATATCGACGCCTCCACTGCAGAGGGCTCCAAGTTCTTTTCGCTCCGTATACTGCGCCAAGTCCTATGTATAAGCATAGGAGTTGGAGCTGTATACGGAGCGAAAAGAACTTGAAGCCCTCTGCAGTGGAGGCGTCGATAAATAAAAAAAGTAACATTAACAATTGTTACCACTAGAAAATAAAAAAAAAACGTATCGTAATTTTTTAACCCTAGATACACACAAACACTAATCCCTAAAAAGTAAAAATGTTAACTTCACGATCGCGTATTTCAGACTCAAAACAATCTTCATCAACGTAAAAGAAACTTTTTAAATCTATAATAAAAATCTACTTATTGTTAGTTAGTCAACTCAAAATTTTAAACTTACAAAATGTTCGTTGCCCTAATCAAACGATGTTAATAATAAAAATAATTCCATTCAAAGAAAAATGTTTTAGCAATACATTTCTGTGCTGACTTAATTATTTTAAAAATCGATTTTTCCATACATTTCTATGCGCACTTAATTTCAATAGAGTTGAAAATAAACAAAAAATAAGATTTGAACCAATCGTTATGCTCTCGAGATTCCCTATTATTTTTTCTCGAGCACAGATTTTTTACTACGGCGACTCCCACTAAATACCTAATTATGGAAAAATAACTTAGTAAATAATTGATAAAATGATCAGACAAACATTAAAACAAACGGATAATTTTTCCCACTGTTCAAAGAACAGCTATATCTAAAAAGTGGCCAAAATCTTTCTTACTAGGTACTTACTCCACGTTTCTCACACATTCTGCCCAGGTGCAAAAATCATGCTCTAGGGATGTTCCAATTCAATGCAATCATTAACTACCATTCTACTAATGTATAAAAAATGTCGGTATAGGAAGAATTGCTTGGGTACCTTCCATTGCAATTTCTGCATGAAAAGAACTAAAATAACTTTTAACATGTCAAAAAAATACTAACATTACGAGAAAAATTGAAAACCCCTTCTAGAAAAAGGTAATTTGTGGCTGCAAGAGTCCCATAAAATTAATAGATTTTATTAAAATTTCAAAGTTTAATAAGAATATTCTAAAATTTTCTATGAAAAAAGATCCTTTTTCTTTAACAAAAATCTCATTTAAAATCCAAAAACATATTCCCTTAAACGTGAAGGAAATCGAATAATAACTGCCTCAAATTAATTAAATGCATTTTTAACAAAACAGTAATTGTGCCAAATTAATATTTTCTTTAAATAACCAGTTGATATTTAATATTGTGAATTGAATACACAATATATAAAAAAAATAATATTCTACCTGTATCGAGTCGTGTCGATAAGTGTCCCTTTATTTTTACTATATAACATTACAATAATGGCAATACGAATTTATTCTGAAGACCTAAACTGGACCCATCTGCGTCATTTGAAATGGACTCAATCTGCCATCAATTTACAAATGAAATTTTATCATATTGGAACACTTCATCGTTTCGTTTCGCGATTACGATGCCGCATTGAAATTGCGAATACTAAGGCGCGTAATGAATATTGTCTATGTCAGAGTTTGTGGATTTTATCGATCTGTAAGGCAACTATATATGAATACTAACATAAGCTTCTATATTTACTAGATGTGATTGTACAAGTTTACACAAGAGGTGTGCAATTCATTTAGCAACCAGATAATGATCAGAAATATAAACTCTGTATTATATGAAGTAGACATAGACAAAGTAATCTTGATTAATTTAATCGAAATTTCTGTATAGCGACCTGGACTCTCGGAAGGATTTACTGGCAATTCTCTAGAGGAATCAGCTGATGAACCTTGTTATGGCAGAAGATGCACGGCCAACGAACATTGTTGTCCTGGTTCTGTATGCGTTGACGTGGACGGAGGTAATTATTATTGAAAAATGCATCGCGTGACCCTGTAATTCGCGAAATGGAGTGATTTATTAGTTATTTGGGGTTTAAAGTAGAACTCTTGTTCTTTTAATGACAGGTGAAATATTTTGTTATAATCACCGAGATGAATTTTTTTCTGCAAAACAACAAGAAAGCTACCAAAATTGTGTATTAACCCATTAAGAGTTCTTTGGATCCAAATATGAAAAAATCATGAAACATTGAATGAAGATATTACATTCAATCCATTCTTTAAAAACTCCATGAAAATTTAATTTAAATTTTGCACATTATTTTATCTAATTGAAAGATTTACTTTAAAATATAATACAAATTTTGATAAAATTAATTTTGTTTGTAATATGAATGTTTTCAGTAATCGGATCGTGCCTCTTTGCATACGGATTAAAGCAGGGTGAACTCTGCAGAAGAGACAATGACTGTGAAACTGGACTTATGTGCTCAGAAGTGGCCGGAGGCGAAACTCGATCATGTCAACCTCCAGTAAATTCGAACAAACAATATAGTGAGTCGCTGAATCTTTCATCTTTTTTTTTTTTTTGCAAACTACTATCTTTGAAACTATTATTTAAAAAATAAATTCATTTCTAAAAAATTCTATAATGGAAACTAAATCTTTAACAAATTTTTTACCGCATTCAGGAAACAAGTTTTATTCGTTCAACAAAATTTAGGAGAGACTCTTGGAACTTCCCTATGAGAACAATGAAAAAAACAGAAAAAAAAAGTTTGAATAATGCCAATAGTAAAAACTGTTTGGGTTTTTAAATCTCTTATATGTATATACAAAATATTTGGTTTAAGAAATTATTAACCAGAAACGTAAAGATAAATAGGTCGCTACAACCGAGTTACATTGTTGCATTGAATCAAGAACCAAGAAGTGCGCTTTAATTCTTTCAGGCGAAGAATGCAGTATGTCCGGCGAATGTGACATTAGCCGGGGATTGTGCTGTCAATTGCAACGGCGACATCGACAATCGCCCCGAAAGGTAATTTATTGCTTCTTCAAATAAACACTACAATTATTACAATCAAATTTTTTTAGGAATTAAAATATTTTTACTGCATATAACGATTATTTATTTATTAACAGCACATTAACTTTGAAAGCATCCTTTTTATAATTATCAAAATGTTGCAAACAATTTGCTACGTTTTGATACCTTCTAATTTTTGCAAAATTAAATTTCTAATTTTCTCTGCAGGTTTGCTCTTATTTCAAAGATCCTCTCGTTTGTATCGGACCAGTTGCAACCGATCAGATTAAATCAGTGATCCAGTACACAGCAGGTGAAAAACGGATCACCGGACAGGGAAATCGCGTCTATAAGCGAACCCCATTCGTTTAAATTTAAATTAATCCATTCACTATTCTCAGTCTCCATAAAGCTACAAATCAAATTCTATCTACGATTGTAGTCACTAAACTCTCTAGACAGATAAATAATTAAGTATGCATACTAAGTCATTGATTTTGTTACTTTTTTTTTACATGACCGAAACAGGTACATGATAAGAATAAGAAGAACGCATACAAAAAAGAGAGTTTTGAAAAAGAAGAGGAAGATAACAAAATCGAGATGAAAAAGTGTACAGAAAAATTAACTTTAGCACAATTACTTGACTTCCAATCTTCCTCTTTAATGTGACTGAAAAATACAACACATATCAGAGTAGCTTGATACTCCTTATAGATATATAAGTACATACATATCCAGCAGTTGATCAGATTTTTTAAGAGGACCCATTCAAATTGGGCGTTTTTGAAAAAAATATACATATATATTTTGTAATTTAATTATCAATTACCAACAATATGATTTGAAGCGGTAGTAAGAAACTAGAGACGAATAAAATAAAATGAATGATACAATTGTACATACATAGAAATAATCACTGTAAGAAACATTTAACTTCGTTCTTTCTTTGTTTTATGCAATATATTTTTTGATTTAGTGAATTATTTTAAATGGCCAATGTAAATAATTTCTGTTTATTTATTCTTTTTCATTACACTTTTTTACAAAGATCTTATTAACAGCAAACTTTCAAAAATCCAATTTGAAGTCCTCTAAAAATACTGTTTTTTGCAACAGATGCTATAAAGAAATTTATGAACATCGCAATTCTATTCCGTAGAATTGCTAAGAGTCTTTTTTAATATTACTTTAGCGAGTTATTTAGTTTTATTCTTATGAAAATTTTAAGTGATATATTTTAAGACTTTGTCACAATGTTATTCAGAAAAAGCTTTTGTATTTGTAAATGTGTACTTTTTGAGTAGTTTTAAATTTACCTTTAAAATGTTTAGTGACCTTTGTACTCTGAAAATTTTAAATTCTTTTTTAGAAACGTGCTATCGTGTGTATATCCAAGGGGAGAAAATAAATACTGATAATATCTTAGGAAATGCTGATGCATTCCGAACAGAAATATTTTCTGTTAATTGAATTTAAAATTAAATATAGAGGTTACTAAAAAAATTAATTATTTTATTCGATCTCCTAGCAAATAAAAGTATTTTATTTAATACTTTTAAAACAATGTCCAAATTATTTATATTTTTAAATTTTTAAAGATTTATTTTCAAAATTTGATTTGATTAAAAAAGGTTTAAAGCAGAAAAATGTTTTGAAGATTAAAATATTAGAATTCATTCGCTAAGTTCAATCTCAGAAAAAAAATTTTTAAATTATCGTTAAAAAAACTGGTACACATTAAACAAAATAAGAAAAACTTTTCTGGAATATTCTTTAATGATAAGAGGTAAAATACTATTATAAATGCCTTTACAAATCTTTACGAAAGACCTAAGTATATTTAATTATGTCTACTTATAATAAGTATTCTATTCTCAATGTTAACCAGGCTAAACTTTTGTTCCTTCATTAGAAAGATGGCTTCCTAAATATATATAAATAAAGATACAATTTAATAAAAATTGTTTTCCAGAAAATTTCAATATTCACAACTTCAAAAAGAAAATACATATCAAAAAAACTTAAAACACTTTTGAAAAGTGCAAATTGTTGTGATTATAAAAGAAGAATGTAAAATAGAAGTTGTCATCTTCCTGATAGGAGTTTCTAGATATAAAAAATAATTATACACGCGCTAAGAGAAAGTAATAAAGACATATCATATAAAATGCCTAATAAGCATTCAAGGGATAAGAAAGCAATATATACATAGAAAATATAAAAAGAGCGCGAAACTCTAATATCTCCCTGATTAAAAGTTAATTAATGTACAATCGTCTGTGAAAAGATATTCAAAACATATCATGTGAATGCCTAAAATGCATTTGGAAAGTTTTAAAGTAAGCTATGAATGTTACTCATCAAGATGATATTCTATTTAAATTATATTTTTATCTCCATCTTTTACTTATAAACGTATATGCGCGTTACACTTAAACTTTACACATAATATTTAATAGTACTCGTATATTTTCTCGAAGCGTATATCTATATAATATATACCTACGTACTGAAACATTTTTCATATATAGGTATTTATACTGTAATTACGATTATTTCACGGTTTGTCTTCCTTTGGTTTTAATTAAAAAATGGGCTTTTTATTTTATACGTCGCATATTTAATTATACTCGAATTTAAAATACTGTTTACATGTTTTTTGATATTTTTTAGAATATTATTGAACATTTTTCAATTACAGTGATAATAATTAGAACATTATTTAATTCTCTACTTTTTCATTAAATTTATGCCCATTTTGAAGTCATTTTTGCCTGGTATTATTGGTAGTAAACCGTCTTTTTCACATTTTTAGCACCAGCATGAAACAATTAAAAAATTTGATTCATTTAAAAAATGTCCGTAATAAGACTTCGTATATGTGCATCAAATACATAACATAGTATGTAATTTATAATTGATAAGAAAAATCTATGAATTAATTGTATTCCAGTATTTAATTTCAGTTCAAGTTTAGGAATAAAATTGTTTTTTGTTGAAATGTGAAATAAACTTCCTATATAAAATAGCTTATTTGCAAAAAAAAAGAATTTCTAAACATGCCTAATATTTACAGTGGAAATATATAATTTAAATGAATTAGTTAATTAAACCAATTTACTAATTAATTAAATTAGGAGCAACGAAAAAAATCGAAATTAATTTCAACTGCAATTGGTGATTAGTAACTAAGATGCATTACTTCAATCACTAATAATAGATGAAATCTATTAGAAAGTGTATTTATAATTGATAGAGATTATACAAAAATTGTATACTACTACGCCCATCAAGTCTGCAATTATATTCAGTTTTACTCGTTGGATTTTTGAGTTTTTTTTATTTAGACGTAAGTGAACTCAGAAGATTTGATATTTGGAAGTGAAATAATTTTTTGATTCAATTCTGAATTGCTTCTCTCATAGATATTCTTAAGAATAATACAGTGTGGGATCTCCGAAAATGATTGGAACTTTTTTAACTTTTCAAAGACAAAATGAACATTATTTTTTTAAGAGAAGGCAATTGGTTGAACTGATCGAATCGCATAAATTATAATTCGCGTATGAACAAGTATTTGACCTGTCAGCGTCGTAACTAGAATTTCCTGCATCGAAACTAAATATATTTTGTAAAAATATTTTTCTTTTTATCAGGTTTTTCGCTTTTACTTTATGATTAATATTTCTAAATAATATTTTCAGTAATCTCAATAAATTGAATATCATTATATTTAATGAAAAGATAAAAATAAACGTTCTTATAATTCTCATGATTATTATTAGTCAAGAATAATTTGATTAATTATTTTTTATTAATTTTATTTTTTCTTTACTTTTTTAATTATTTTTATCGATGCCGGATGTGTATTGTGATATAGCTGCGAGATGCATATATATTGTAGAATCCAGGTTTTCGGCCAGTCGGCTTTGAGTCAAAAAGTACCTCTTTACAAGATAAAAAAAAACTTCAATGCTATTACAATTATACATATCTGTATATTACACACGTGTCTGACTAAAATGTGTATGTATAAACATTCACGAATGTAATTTCAAAAAAAGTGTTAAAAGATAGTTGAACGTGAAATAAATTATAATCGTGCATCTGAAGGAATGCAAAAATAAAATGTCTTTTTATTTTGAACCCGATACTTCTTGCATTTTTCTACTTCCGTTTCCCTTTTCTATTTATTGTTTTCTTTTTAATTATCAGAGCAGAAACTAATCGAAAATGTTCCATTAAATGAATTATAATTCAAAAATTTGGTGCAAAATTATAAAATCTTTCCTTCTATACACATCTTTTACTATCGCAAAATATTTTCTCGGGCTCCAATTAATTTTTCAATTTTTTTAATGAAGTTATTTAACTCCAGTCCCCTCATTTCAAAATAAATAAATTTATATTTTTAAAATGAAGACTCTAGTCTAGTCTCTAGACTATAGTTTACTGAGAAAAGTTTAAACTTTTATCTTCAGCTAAGAATTGTGAATTACAAAATGAATTTTAATTTTAGAAGTTATGCTAAGTTTTTTGATTCCAATATTTTGTATCGAAACATTGATCGAATTTAGACTACAAGAACCAAGATTTTTTAAATTTAAATTTACCACGAATCGCGATTTTCTGTCATTAGACACGTTCACCTAAAAAAAATCAGTTATATATTATTATTTTCTATTATATTTTACTATTTTAAGTCAATTTTTTATTGCAATTTTCAAGGAAGATATAAAACCGAATTCAGATGTAAAATGACATGCACATGTGCAGCATTTTTATTTAAAAAATAGTAGGATTTATTAAAAAAATATTTCATAATTTACTAAAAATAACTGCTAAATTTTTAGAAAACGAACAAATCAGTTGAATATTTGTTCCTTCTGAAGAAACAATCGTTATTGATAATTTAGTAAATATGTATATAAAATCTGTATTTCGACTTGCTTGCCAATTTCGGAAGACAGTCACAACCAATAATGACAAGAAATAGGAAAAATCTATAAAATCTTCAATAAGTCAGTCCCTAGAAAATGATTTCCCGCCGGAAAAGATGCTCTACAAGTTATTATGACAATAAAAATCACGTGGACGATATGACACGTCGAAAACACACGATATCCTTCAAAATATCTTTCAAAATATTCTACTCTCAAAATTTTCTTGATTTAGCGCAAAATTTGATAAAACTAAAACCAAAACAAACGATAAAACACTCATGTAGATATTAACCTCAAAATCACAACGGTCACCGGCACCACTTCATAAATATAGCAAAATTTTGAATCGATTTCATAAAATTATTAGAAAATTATGATCACTATTTATTCTAGTTTGAATTTAGAGCCGATTTAGACGGACAACAATTAAAATAATACAAAATTCTAGGTAAAAAACACAGAACTTTCTATCGAGATCCTTTCGATTTCGACTTCAGGAAACACAGGCACGTTGTAGTTTTAGCAGGTCTGGCAACGTAGCAAACTCAAGACATTAATTTACAGAGTTATCATTTAAATGTTACGACTTTGTTATGACCTCAAACTCGTAAATTAAGAAATTAAAATGTTTAAATCCGTCTAATTTTATATAGGAGTTCATTAATAGACGGCAAAATTACTCAAAATTATCAACATTTGTGTTCGAAGTTATTTTCATGAAGTTGCCTCCCCTGCATAAATGAAAATTATAATACAGTCGGAACTCCACCATGTAAACTTCCACCATGTCATATTCCCCGCTACTAGTCTCGATCGTTGACCCCTACTCTCGACAAGGCGTTTGCGCAGATAGTTTACACCCACCATGGATACATACGTGTGTGCGCAAATGCCTGCTGCGCAACTTCCAATTTCCCCTCCGAGCTACCGCCATCAAGTAATAACTCCCCCCGAAATTATTACATGATGGAGGTCCGACTGTATGTGGCTGCACTGCGTCTTGCTCCTCAGAAACAAAATGGACGTTTTTCCGTGAGCTTATAAACCTCTTGAGTGAAACGTTATTAAAAAGAAAGTATTAATTGCGTTTCTGTGAAATACCCAAGTCGTCAAGATGATGAACGGTTTTCCGGGATCTCTCGCGTTTGATGAATATGGTAAACCGTTTATCATTTTACGTGACCAAGGCCAACAAAAACGGCTGACCGGCAACGATGCAATCAAGGTAAGAGTACATTATTTTATTTATTTCTGTTAAATGCTAATCTTTTGTTCTTTTAAATATTGAATAAATCTGCAAATTATTAGCTTTTAATTCTGATAACGGAAATCAATATTGTGTTTATTCTCGATGTTTCCACGACGTACAAAGATTCAAGCTTCGTGTTCAGCCACGTGATTAATGGCGATGCTCCGAAGTGCGGAAAAAAGAAATTGAGGCTCATTTTTAGGTCCATCGATTTTTTAATATAGGCGTAGACTCGTAAAATTTACGATATAAATGAATTTAGTGTTGAAAATTTAATGGGAAACAATTTTATTGAACGCTGATTCAAGTTCTATTCCGATTTGTTTTTTTATGAATCACGATTACAATTTCTACTTTCTGACCATAAAAGGAAGTGTAAAGTACGTGGAGGAGGCAGAAATACTAAAATTATGTTGACCACGCAGTCAATCTTTATTTTTTGTTTTTGAGAATTATATTGTAATGATTAAAATTATTTAATATAAATTTGTAGTTTTTAAATTAAAACAAATGTTCAAAATAAAAATTATCCTGTTTGTAAACTTGTTTAAATTATTTAATTAAAATTTGAACTTTACTTTTACAAACTTTGACATTATACATTTTTAATAACAATTCAATTGTTTTGTTTGAAAGCTTTCCACAAAGAATTTATTGTTTTAATTTTTAAAACGTATTTTTTACTCCAAAATATTTTACTTCAAAAATTAATTTTTATTTTAATAGTAAAAAAACTAATGAGTGAATATTTGAAATAATTACTAACGATAGATATCAGCATTAAAAATTTTTAAAAAAAATTTTATAATAAAGAAAATTTTTACATTGTTTAAAAATTAATGAAAGTTTAAGCAAGGAGAATTCCAGCGGTGCTATTTCCATGTGCCTAACTGGCCAGACACTTTGCAAAAGTAAAGCATTGTTACATAAAATCGATTAGATCAATGATTTTTATTGGTCAAACATAATAGTAAGAATGCTACATCCTAAGGCCAAAGAATAAAAATTTGCAACTTACATCAAGTATTCTTTAAGAAGTGGAAAAGTCCGTGAATCATAAGCAATTCTTATTTTTATCTCTAAGAATAAATTAAAAACAAAGGCTACAATTTAGAAAAAAACTTAACATCCAAGCTAAATAAAATCTCTTTGCAGTCACATATTCTCGCTGCTAGCAGCATTGCCAATACTCTCAAGACCTCTTTGGGACCAAAAGGTTTGGATAAACTAATGGTCAGCTCCGATGGCGACGTCACCGTAACAAACGACGGTGCCACAATCCTGAAAAATATGGACGTCGATCATGAGATCGCCAAGCTTATGGTTCAGTTGTCTCAATCTCAAGATGATGAGATTGGTGATGGTACCACAGGAGTTGTAGTATTAGCTGGTGCTCTTATGGAACAAGCCCAACAATTACTGGACAAGGGTATTCATCCAATTAGAATAGCAGACGGTTTCGAATTGGCTGCACGATGTGCCACAGAACATCTCGTTGTCATTTCTGAAGGTTTTCCTGTCGATCCGAACAACTTGGAACCTTTAATCAAAACCGCAATGACCACTATTGGATCCAAAATGTAATTAGAAAGTTATTATAACGTAGAAGCACCCGAAATATAATTTAATTTGAAATTTTATTATTGATACCTTAAGAATTATTATAAACTCATTCATTCTTTACATTTTCCAGCATCAACAAGTGCCACAGAGAAATGGCACAAATCGCTGTCAATGCAGTGATGGCAGTTGCTGATTTAGAAAAACGAGATGTAAACTTTGAACTTATCAAAGTCGATGGCAAAGTTGGTGGTCGACTCGAAGACACTGTGCTGGTTCGCGGAGTCGTTATTGACAAAGATTTCAGTCATCCTCAGATGCCGAAGGTATTAAATCACAAGCATTAAATTCAAAATACTTTTAATAACTCTCATTGTCCAATGATGACAAAGCGCAACAGAGGAGGGTGAGAAGTCGGAAAGCTTTGATTTGTCTACGACAGAGAATTTATGAAAATACAAGTTAGTTTCTGACTGACTTGTATTAAATACAAGCTTTTCTGGAGCAGGCATTTTAAAGATCTGGCTCTTGCAGTGGCTCCTGTGATCAAAGATTATGAGATCTGAGGACATTCATATGATATTGAAGTTTGCAACGTTTAAGATCGAAAAAAATACAAGATACTAAAAATTTGATTGTTGATAATAAGTCTGTTCGATGTTCAAAGCTTCCACAAAAAGTCGCATCCCCCTATCAAATGCGGAAACCACCCTTATTTCACCCCAAAGATTTAAAAAAATCCGCAAAATTACTCTAACATCAATACTAAAAATCTAATTGATGATAATGAGTCTGTTCGACTCATTATCGATTCATTATCATTATCTGTTCGACCCAAAGCTTCCACAAAAAGTTGCATCCCCCTATCAAACGCGGAAACAATCCTTATTTCACTCCAAAGATTTTAAAAATTCCGGAAAATTAGCCTAATATCAATACTAAAAATTTGAATACTGATAATGACTCTCAGGGTCTAGCGGATAGGGAAATCGGGAAAAACCCGGGAATTTTATTTATGATCGAGATTATACTTATATTTTATTTTTGTATTCAGATTTCAATAGCATTTAAGCAACTACTTGTGATTCTGTTAAAAAATATTTATTTTACGTGTTACGAAAGTT
>JBAGKK010507446.1:0-33544 GCA_037177015.1 Euceroptres primus | reverse complement strand
TGTGTGTGTGTATGTGTGAGTGGGTGTGTCTGTCTATGTATGTACGTGCGTATGAATATGTGTCAGTGAGTGTGTGTGTGTATTTACATGCAATATACTAATAATTAGTAATCGGTTCTTAATTGATACCTTTCATTTCGCGCGATTCTGATGAAAGGATGAACCAGCGCAATACATTCGTTGTTCATATACATGTAGCCAAATCCAAAGAATTTTATTTTGCTAAACCTAAAAGAAGATTCACGAGAACACAATTTTCTAGATTCTTTGAACATCTAAAAAAAATAAAGATAAGTTTTCTGATAAGCAGGAATAGAACACAGTGTCATGACTGAAAAAATAAAGTGTATGCAGTTTGGCTGGATTCTCTAAAATGACATGCACCCATTTATGCATACTAATACATCGCTAAATGTTAAAAATTTTATTTTAGATATATTAATATGATACTAATTACAACATGAGTGTACTATGACGTTAAAATGAAGAAGAAATAAAATCAATCAGTCAACAATAATAAATAATATACATATGTGTGTGAGTATTTATAGTGAATAGGAGATATCTATCAACATGTCGCGTGTAACCTAGACTCGGCATTGACTAACGAAGTAGTCTTTTTGAGGCCGAGCGTGAGTTTGCAATATCGGGTCGTAGATAAGCATGTCGTCTACGCCTCGTTATTGCAAACTCACGCTCGGTCATATAAGGACTTCGCCTCCTCGGCACATACTCTACTTTATGTAACAAGAGTATGGTTTTCGAGGTTTTTCAGTTTTTTCGAAAACCTTTACGTTTGTGGTAAGTTTAAAGCGTCAATCAATACTACACACAAAGGTGCGCACTGGACACGGGAAAGGCTCTTCCTTGTCCATGGCCGAAAAAGTCCTCTACACCAGTAATTACCTACTTAAGGTCCCCAATACACACACACGCGCACGCAGAAAGCAAGGAAACCAGATTAATGGGATTGACATCGTTGGGATAATCCATAAGGCAAGGTTCCTGAAAATCTCAGACATCTCGAGGAGAACTTCGAACGTTCTTTACTTGATCTTAATGAGGTAGAACCTGCTTTAAGGCATTCGCTGCCGAAACTTAAGGTCTTAAAAACCTTATTGGCGTTAGTAGGCCACCTGAACACCTAGGTATTGCCGCTGCACCTGTATAAAGATCTATCCATCACGCAAGCGCAGACTTTTGTCTACTGTGCAACAGCTGCAGCAGTTAGAAAGACCTTAAGTCAACAACACCGTCACACAGTGGTCTGGAATAGGAATTTACTGTACATACTCGCCCACAGTTCGTATTTCTTAACCGATTGGAAAGTTTTTTTTAGAAATGTTCAGCATTAAATTTTTATCAGTATTGTGCTTTGCTATTTTTTAATTTTTTCATAGAGCAACAATATATAAACAAATAAAGTGACAAAATTGGCCATTTCAGCTTTGTGAATCTTTATCTCAAGAAAAAAATACAGATAAAAACTCATATCAGCCGCAATTATTGCACCTGCATTCATAAGATATAATTAATTCTAATAATATTTAACATAACTATTATAAACAATTTTATAAACAAATTCAAATTAGTGTTTTTTCTAATAGAAAAGATTGTTTGCTTCACGCTAGTTGCTAATATTTTTCATAAGAGTCATAATTTGTAACAAAAAATTAGCATAAGTTAACAATTACTGTTTTTATAAACATTTTTATAAACAAATTCTTTATAAATGAGTTTTTCTCATAGTTAAATTGATTTTCTTGACCAAAAGTGATTTACAATTGTCTTCAAAGCCATTCATATACCTTAAGCTTTATCAAACATAAACAATATAGATTGTTAATAACAATTTAATTAAACAAGCCTCCTGATCAGTCGTTTCCTCGTAGAAAAAAATGGTTTTTTCTTCAAATATTATTGGAGTGTATGAATCATTTTCATTAAAGATGGTGTAAAATTAAGCAGTTGGGTGCAATAACGCTGTACTTGCGTTCCTAGAAGTCACTTATCTTTCATTTGTTTTATGCATAACTTCATGAAAAACAAATAAAGAACAAGTGACCTAGTTCACCACTAGGTGGATGTCTCTCGCGCGCGCTCTTACAAGAAAAATAATAATTTTCGTTTATATAACTGAGAGAGTCTGCGTTGAAATTATCTTTATATGATTTGCTTTTGGCGTCATTTTAAAATATCTTATGCAGGTTATTTCTAATAAAAAAATGGATACTCTTAAGGTCCGTAAGAAGGTCCTTTGTGATTTTCTTATTAACAATGAGAGTACTGACGTGCAAGGTTCGTTAAGTTTCATACAAACTGAGTACAGTCTTGATACTGAGCATCTAGAAATAGTAGCTAATCATTTGAATTTGTATTTTTTACCTATATTTCAGAAAAAATGGAAAGAATGTTTAAGTATAATAAGCCAGTTTGAAAAGAGGTTCGAAAAGTTCTGCTGCGACAAAGAGACGAAAATTAATGTCGATTGAAGAGAGTTTTACGGCTGCTGAGATATAGGATGCATTCCTGCGAAGTTTACTGAAGAGTGGAAGAAAAAAAATTGCAAATGCTATAGTCGCTCTTTTGAATTGTGACGATACTGAAAATTTAAACATTTCAGGTAAATCTAAATTAGAATCATATGTGCCATACTCTTTAGAAGAAGCTTTAGCTGTAATGCAACAGGTCAGACTATCAAAGTACCAATATAATACTATTCACTCACATGTCAAAGAAAGAAAGGCTGACATTTACTCTTCCTATGTGAAAGTGTTAGAGATTGAAAAAGATTGTTATCCTTCAAATATTCGAATATCGTACGAAGAAGCCATGGTTGAGATTCAGTATCTTATTGATCACACTATTCAACGTCTTTTCGAAGATCCGAATTTATGCCTTCCGATTTCAGAGAATAGATTAAGGATCACTTATTTGGACTTTGAAATTAAATATGACATGGATCGACTGTCAACTGACGCAAAAGACAATCAGAAGTTTAAGAATAACGATTTGCTCGATAACTCTTTTTTCACAGCATCAATGGTGCCAATATGGTTGAAAGTAAAGCACACGGAAGAAACAGTTTATATGAATCCTCATAGTTCCTTGCCAAAACGATGTGTAGCTATTATGATTAAATATGAAAAGGAAACAAAGGAATTGACGAAATCAGAAATCAAAAATATTAAGACTCAAGTTCAGAAGCTTAAACCCACAACAATCACTACGACTAATGGTGTGTACATAGTTACAACAGAAATGAAGCTAACTATGTTGGATGGAAAAGTTTGCACAGCTCTCACTGATACTCCATCATCTTTTACTTGCTACATTTGCAAAGCGACACCATCACAATTGAATGATCTAGAGCGTGTAAAGTAGAAGAAAGAAATAGTCTCCAACTTTGTATTTGGTCTTTCTACTTTGCATGCCTGGATAAGATTCATGGAGTGTATACTCCATATTGCTTATCGGTTACAAATCTGCAAATGGAGTATGTCCAAGAAAGAGGATAAGGAAATGATGAAAGAAGCTAAGAAAAGAATTTGCAATGAATATCAAAAGAAGATGGGGTTATTAATTAATCAACCAAGTCAAGGATCTAGCAACACTAATTGTGGTAATACGGCTCGCAGGTTTCTCTTGGATGTTGATAAAGTGGCAGAAATAACTAGAGTAAATAAAGAACTGAGTAAAATGTTTATAAATGTACTACAAATGTTAGCTAGTAGCAGAAAAATTCCTCTTCTATTTTTCAACGAGTATTCTTCTAGGACAGCAAAACTGTATGTGATATATAACTATATATATATAACATATAAGGCATATATATATATATATATATATATATATAGCATATATATAACATATAAGGCATATAACTATATGCCTTCTTCAGTTCACAAAATACTGCTACATGGGGAAAAAGTTATGGAGAATTTTATGCTTCCAATTGGCATGTATTCCGAAGAAGCTTATGTGGCCAGGAACAAGGATATCAAGTACATTCGACAGTTCAACACACGAAGAATCTCTCTATTGCATACTATGCACGACCTAATTCACAAACTCTTTGAGTTCTCAGATCTTCTCATTGCAACCTTGAAGCCTGAATGGGAAAAAGTTTAAATTGAACTTGATCAAGAACTCGATGAACTAATAGAAGAATTCGAACCCAAGAATGATTCGGATTCTGAATCGTGATTCATTTATTTTAAGTTTTTTATAATAATCTCATTATTATGATAAATATAGATTGTTTCTTTGATTCATTACCACAAAATGATCATCACAAAAATGATTAAAGAAAAAATAACTTTTTTCTATGACCAACCGCAGATTGTCACAGATTGTTATAAAAATTGTTAATAACAATCACGCAAATTGTTACTTAGTGTCCCATATCCAATTTGGGAATCACTGTTAGTTTATTGTCGGATAATTTCAGTGGAAACCCCGTCCTTTTTACATGTAAAAATGATAAATCTTAGTTTTGTTTGAAAAATTGTTTATAAAAATCACATAAATAATTTTTTATTCAATTTTGTTGGTTAGTCATCTCAATAAATGTCACTCCAATAATAATTGAAGAAAAAACCATTTTTTTCTGCGAGAAAACGGCCGATTAGGAGACTTCTTTAATTAACTTGTTATTAACAATCTATATTGTTTATGTTTGATAAAGACTGAAGTAGATAAATGGCTTTAAAGACAACTGTGAATCACTTTTGGTTGAGAAAAATCAATTTAACTATGAGAAAAACTCATTTATAAAGAATTTGTTTATAAAAATGTTTATAAAAACAGTAATTGTTAACTTATGCTAACCTTTTGTTAGAAATTATGACTCTTATGATAAATATTAGCAACTATCGTAAAGCAAACAAGTTTTTCTATGAGAAAAGAATACTAATAAGAATTTGTTCATAAAAATTGTTTATATTAATTAAGTTAAATATTATTAGAATCAATTATGTTCAATGAATACAGGTGCAATAATTTCGGCTGATAGTGATCTATATTCGTTCTATCTGTATTTTTTTTTTGAGATAAAAATTCACAAATCTGAAATGGCCAATTTTGTCACTTTATTTACTTATATGTATATTGTTGCTCTGTGAAAACAATTTAAAAAATGGCAAACCACAATTCTCTTAAAAATTTAATGCTGATCATTTAAAAAAAACATTTAAATCAGTTAAGAAATATGACCTGTGGGCGATTATGAACAGTAAATTCCTATTCCAGACCACTGAGCGCTACACGGAAGTGCATGTTCCGCCATGGAAGTGAAGAATCAAAAACCAGGTCAGGAAAGTAAGATGCAAACTTGGCAGGATTGTCTCAATGTAGAAGAGGCAACAGAGCCCAGAAGCTGACCCGTCACGTGACGGACATCCTTTGTTCACAAAACGTCGAATAAGGAGCATACGATTCGACTTTGCTCGAAGTAATTGATACCTGCGGCAGAGACTATCTGTCCTAACTGCGGGGCTGTACAGAAACAAAAAGTCTAACGGCAGAAAAGATCAGAATAAGGCTTTTAAAGCAGATGAAAAATGGTTCTACTAAGAGAAATCGGTAAAGCTCGGACAAAATCGGATGTTTGAACTTCTAAGAGTGCAAGAAATGACTAATTACTGGGAGACTGTCAAGGGAAAAAATAACAAGATCAACTTGGAAGTACCGAGGTTTGGCCTCTAGAGAAAACGCATGTGCAACATTCTGGAAATGGAGGTAACCAATATCATCATCTTTGACGTCATCAGAGTGTTGAGGAAGGCGAAAAACTGGCGAGCACCTGTTGCGGATATAGTCCACAACTTTTGGTACAAATACCTAACTTGTGTGCATGGGTCCCTGACTGGGTGGTATCAGCATATACTTGATCACCCAGATTTGATGCCGTCCTTCATGACTGAATGAGTCACGTACATGCTTTCAATGAAGCCAGACGTCCATAGTCTATCGGCCTTCAGGCCAATAGCATGTCTTCTAACGCTCTACAAATGCCTCACATCAATTATATCCGACAAGTTCTATGCTCACTGTGAGGTCAATAACATCCTCACAGAAGAACGAAAAGGCTGTTGATCTTACTGTTGAGGTTGCAGGAATCTGGTAACGTTCGATAGTCTTGCGGTTAAGCAGGCATAAAAACATCAGCGCAACCTGCACATGTCATACATACAGTCTGTCACACAAGAGCGTGGCGTGCAAAAGTCTATGAAAACTGCTCACAAGGTATAAGTCATGGTTATGATTTAAAAGAGGAGTATTAACTCTATTACGCAAGGGAAAAGCATCGTAATATCTCTTTTATACGATTCGTATTACATCGATATTTTAAAGACAATTTTAGACATAAAATAAGATAAATTATTTTCAATTTTCTGCCATTTAAAGCAACATGATCGGAAGTCGTTGAAAACTTGTGGGCTTAATCTAAATAAAACAAGCTTCAAATTGATAACTTTTGAAATAAAATAGAACCACAGGTTTTGAAGATATTGACTAGAATAGTAAACAGTGAAAATCTCGATTTTCAATTTCTTCGCTTCGTCAATTTTTAATGGCAATTTGTTAAATAATTTTGTTCCTGAATTTAACAACCTTGGTCATAATGATTATTTTCTCAGGAAAATTTTATTTCGAATAAGGCTATTTTTGAAGTTATTTTACTATTTTTCATGCAGATATCGAATTTAAAGCAAAGTAAGGTGTGAAAATTCCACAATTCTCTTCTTCAGTGAATAACTTTGCAACCACTGCAGGTTTTAAATATTTCTATGAATAGTTGTAAAGCTTGCATTTCATACTCTATGTATAAAGTATTTCACATTCTTGTAAGACTGTTTTCAGAACGTAACGTCGTTTAAACATGTTGTTTTTTTTTGTTTTTCTGAGCAGTAAATCAGACTCTTTATAAGAAATGAATGCTCACAAATAATATTAAAGGAATCGTGGCATCTTTAACATATTGCGTAAAAGAGTTAATACTCCTCTTTCAAATCATCACCATGATTTATACCTAGTGAGCAGTTTTCATGGACTTTTGCACGCCATGCTCTTGTCGTATAAATATCTAGGTATCCTTTAGCTGTTGGGACCCTTTCACATTGCTTTTGAGAATGCACTGACGACAGCTATCATAAAGCGCTTGAAAGCCATTTCAGAAACTCGCCTCGACTCGGCGAACGAGATCAAGGACATTAAGACCTGCGCGATCCCGCTTGTCACGTACTCTTTTTGGCTAATCAAGTAGTAAAACACTGACCTAGAAAATATATGCAAAATAATCCACGTGGAAAAGGCAAGACATCGAATGCATCACGAAACTTCGGCAAGTGAGAGAATAGTCCTACCACGTCGTTCTGGGAGCAGAGTCGTTCTGGATGCCCGTCAATTATCTGCATCGCAGATCACACAATTGGGCACGTTTTTTAACAGCAAGCATGATATTCCACTCTACGATAACATCTATAGAGAAGATAACAAATATACGCCTCTTAATGTCACTGATCCGAACGTCGTTACCATCATAGCTCCCCCTCCAGAGCTAATTGCTCAGGAATGGCACGAGGAATTACCAGAAGCATATCCTCTGCCTTAACGTGGACGATGGATGCCGTCTATGTGGTGATCCATATGAATCCATCGAGCACATCATTGATGACTCAAGAAGGTGAACCCTCTGCCTTGACCAGCATATCCCCACTTTGTAATCTACACCACGTGACCACCTCATCGATGCAAAAGTACATGAGTATTTGTGCAAGAGTTTCGGGATCGTATCTATTAAAAAAGTGCACGGGTTCCCTGAATAACATATTTTTTTAATAATAAATAAATAATTAATAAAAAGTATTAAAAATGAAGTATAAGTATTAAAGTTGAAGAATATCTCACAAAATTGCTTAAAATTGGATAGAAAGTGACAGATTTATGATACGAAAACTATCATGTGGAACATAACCTCAAAAAAACCTCAAATGGAACAAAATACCCTTAAGAGGAAGAATTGTTTAAAATTCATTTAATTTGCTGTTAATTTAAAGTGGCGTTGTGCATTAAAGCAATTTTTTGCAAGATTTCATGCGATTTTTGTGCCTTTAAATGTCATTTTGCATTTTGTAATAGTTGGAAGAAGTTATGTTTTCGTGACAGGTAAGGAAGAAAATCATTTCACAAATTTAAAACTTCCTAATTTTAATTCATTATCCTTTTTAAATTATTCAGTTTATAATTTTGTATCAAAGTACTTAAATTTTTGATTGTTTATGATAAGCAATGAATTCTTTGCATAAAGGTTCGTCGTATTTTTTAAATATAAAAACTGTTTTTTTTATTACTCCTTTCGTTTTGCAAACTCGACATTTTTTAAGATTAGTAGTTTTTTATCAAGTAAGGAAGAAAACTTTTAACAAAATTGCCTGAAAGTGGATAAAAAGTGGCAAGTTTATGATACGAGAACCATTATATGGAACATAACCTCACGAAAGAAAACGTCTTATTGAACAAAATACATTTCGGTGGAAGAATTGTTCAAAATTTATTTAATTTACATTTAACTTAAGGTGACGTTGTGTATTAAAACGATTTTTTGCCAGATTTTATACAATTTTTGCGCCTGAAAGGTCATTTTACATTCTGCAATAGTAGAAGGAGAAGTTATATTTACGTGATAAGTGAGGAAGAAAATCATACAACAAATTTAGAATTTTCTGATTTTTAATTCATTATCCCTTGTAAATTATACAGATTATAATTTTTTAACAAGTACTTATACTTTTTATTGATTATGATAAGCAATGAATTCTTCTTTGCATAAAAGTACGTCGCATTCTTCACACATGAAAATTTTTCTTTACATTGCTCCTTTCATTTTGCGGACTCAACATCTTTTAGGATTTTTAGTTTCTTTTTATTAAGTGATGAAGGAAACTTGGTTGTTGAATCGTGAAGCTGCTGCTCCTACTCGAAATTCTGAAATTTTCTTCGAAAATTTTTTTTCTTGAACCGAAGTCTCTGATGAGCTGTCGTGACAAATCGACACCACACACATTTTCACAATACTTTTTTATAGCTAGTGCCTTGGAGTTAGTGCTTTGGAGCCTTTTTTTGCTGTGATAGTGCAGCAGGCCAACCCTTCCTTCTACGTCGGAATGTTCCGAAAACATACCTCTTATTGTCCAACAATAATCTGATCATTTATTGCATTCAGTCAATTTTCTGTGACAGAGAATACGCTGTCATTATGGCATACTCCCCCCCCCCCCGGATTCACAAGTGCACCCAGGCTTACTAACCTACCTCACTAATCCGCAGTGACACTACCCGCTCGAGGCCATCACCAAACGAGGATGGCTTCTGGCAAAGCCAGAAGGGGCTTTCGCCCTCCCCAAGCTCCTTGTGTTTGTCTAAAGACGTTCGACAACCTTTGACGGGTCACGGCCAAAGACAAATCCTCTACCAGTCAAATCAGCATGATTATGAACTTTGCAGAACCGTTTTGGGATCGTATGAAGACACATGCCGGCCCCTTATAGCAAGCTCTTGAGATGGACACTGGTCGGTCACTATTCGAACTGTCTCATTCATGCGAGACAGACAAGCAGCACTGGTCGTCTAGCGAACAAGCTCGCTATCGGATCTTTAAACTTTCTCGTTTAGGTTTCGCACCGCTTGCGAGACAGACAAGCAGTACTAATTTGAGGTCGAAGCCTTTGGCCTCTCGTAGTGGTTCCAACTAAACGAGTCCCTCCGCGACTACACTTTCCAGCCGAACTGTCTACACAGTAGTTTATTTAGCATGCCTGAGCTCAACCAGAGTACTTCCCTGGCGAATGCAGCAAAGGTGGGATAGGTCCAATCTAAGAGAAGCTCTCTTAGTTGTTCATGCCCTCCCCCCGTGCAATCTTCGACGAGTTCCTTAATGGCTTCCCTTTGCTTTTCATGATTTGGACAATCAAAAATAATGTGCTGTACTGCCTCTTCTTCCCCACACTCGCACTTATCGTCATCAGCCAGGTCCAATTGAAAGAGTTTGGATCTGATGTTGCCATACCCGGTAAGCAATTGCGAAGTCAAATGGTCTGGAAAGATCCACTTAGCTATGAGTCGGTCCCTAACATTGCTGAAGAAAATTTTGGTCACTGTTTCATTAGGTGTATTGGACCATCGATTCTGCCACATGAGCCTTAGTTTATGATAGACACGTCTCTTGGTATTATCATTTATGTCATAGGCGTTTATGAGAAGATCACCTACTTTAATGTCCTGTCCCTTTCTGAGGCTGTACAAAGCAGATTGTTCAACTAGGAGTAAATCTATAGGAGGTACCGCCGCAATTACGCAGACAGTCTCACTAGAGACCGAGTGGTATGCTTTAGTCACCTTAAGCAAGTCGAACCTCTGCACACAACGAAGGACCTTCAGATTCGCTTCGTTCAACAGACCCATCCATCCTGATGCCGCATAGGTGGCAATCGGGATGAACACTCCCTTATACAGTGTCCTCAGAGCTCTAGCTCCTAGAACCCAAGTTGGTTTTGCAGCTCTACCTAGTTGCGAAAAGATTTTGGATGTTTTTTCCCTAATATACTTACAATTGCACATCATGTTCCTATTCTGGCCAATCATGGCCCCTAAATATTTGACTCTATCTCTAATCGCGATTTTAACAACATTTATTTTAATGATTGACGGGCGCTTAACAAAATCCACGTGTCTGTATCTAATATTATTCCTACCACCTTGGTGCCTGGCCCGTGGATTGAAATTCTGTTTTACGAGTATCAGCTCAGTTTTGCTTTAGGAAAGAGTCAACTTAACGAACTATCACCACGCTAGAATCTTATTGGTAACTTGCTTTGCCATTTTTCAGACTTTGGACTACACCATGGGTGATCTCAGGCTAATCCACACCATTTGATGCAGTTGCAACAAATTGTCTTACTCTGGCATGCTCCTTTCTTTCTAGGTGAGCGACATCATCAGGAACTAGTTCGTCAAACAATAATTTGACTGTCTACTCAATTAATCGGGTATGTCCCTTACTCGTTCAAAGGATACTAAGGACCTTTTTGGTCCGAAGGCGCTTTGTCTGAAATTTGTAGACAAAGCCCCAGGGCTTCTTATTTCCAGCGTCCGAGACAAACTTAACGCAGCTCTTCTGTTGAGCCTTAGCAATCTCCATTCGGTATTTCCCGCGGATTGATTGGTATATCCGCCCCGCCTGCACTTTAGCTACGTCTAGGGCTTTCTGCCAATTTCTCCGAAATATATAAATCTGCCTTTTAAGCCATATTAGTCTCCTGTTCCACCACGGGTAGGATACCCTATAATGCGTCTTTTTCGGCATCGAGGCCTTGAAAGCTCGAGTAAGAAGTACAGTGAGAGTATCAGCCATAATTTCAGCACCCTCTTTCCGTTCAATAGGTAGGCATTTAAGTTCACGTTTAACTATATATTTGACTTGGCCATCGAACACCTTCATATCGGTCCTGCCAGTGCAGAACCTTTCCAAGGCTCGAGCCTCCTCATGATCAGTGTCAGCCTTATACTTAATGGTGAACTCAATGACTTGTTGGTCGCTGGGCGTCAGGTTAGCACACACCCTCCAGCCTCCTGCATAAGCAACCATATTCCTAGAACATAGAGTTACGTCAATCCAGGATTTCCCGTTTTTGGCCCTGGAAAGTGGGAGCCTGACTCGAATTATTTAATACACGCAGATCATATTGGGCAATAAAGTCCTCAATTTTTATACCACGTTGCGTGGGCGTTTTGCCACCTGACTTAACATCAGGGTACCACAGCCACGACTTAGCATTCGAGTCCATTGCAATCAGCACCCTTTTCCCCCTTAACGCATCTAGTACCGTTCCAAGATGCGAAAAATGCACCTCCACATCATCCCTATACTGAAAGTAGTGAGAGGCGACATAGAAGGAGAATCCGGAGTCCCAAACCTCACCCACCACACAGTACGCAGAGCACAGCTACGGGATGCAAGCAATGCCCAGCTGCCTACCAAAGACAGCAATTCCTACTTTATAAACATTCCGACCCTTAACATTCTTGTAAGCAGTTCTGGTGCTGAAGCCAAGACCTTGAGTTCTCTGCCTATGGGTAGGAGGCTCCTGGATCATAAGTATGTCAAATTTGTAACGCCTCTGAAATTAAAGCAGCTCGCCCGACACTATGGACCAGTTGTTCATATTAAGCTGCAGAATCTTAATTTTCCTGAGCGCAGACCCTTCCCTTGACGGATTTACTTTTACTCAACCCTCACCAGTATTTTTATTTTTATTTGTCAAGTTTCTATTTGTTTCATAAACCAAATGCTCAGGGCCAGACTCACAAGCTACCGAGGAGGTGGCAGGGAAAGAGGCTACTTGGCCTGAGAGCATTCGCCTAGAGTCGCATCTAGTTAAAAGAATTACCAATTTCATTGCTAGTTTGTCATCGTTTCCAAACCGACCATTCTTTATATTTTGCCTGTCCATATTTGTATCAAAGAGTTTTTCGAGCCATTGCTGACCCTACAATCCAAATCATATTCCTTTTTCGTAGCCATTTCCTGTCCATATTTGTATCAAGGCGTGTTCGAGACTTTGCTGACCCTGTAATCAAAATCATATTCCCTTTTCATAGCTAGTTCGCCATAGGCCTACCATAATCCAGCATTTGAGCAGGTGGGTACCCTGGAACATCTGTAAGCAAGTCACGCATAGGAGGCCTCTCCCGCGAGGAAGCCGCGACAGAGGTAGCCCTACCATGTCTCGCCTACGGGCGAGAAGAGAGCCATATAGGATATAGCACACCCTTCAAATCACTGTCACGTTCGTTGAACTTGCCTCGTTCATTCACACTCACCTAGAGGCAGGGAGAGTGTTAGACATCGAGATTCCTCAGGGGATCTCAATGCTTACGTTCAACAAGAGTAACGTTCAAAATGCCTCGTTTATTCACAGCCACCAAGAGGCAGAGAGAGTGTTTGACAACAGAGTTCCACTGGATATCTCGATGAATGCGTTCAACAGAAGTTTCATGCTTTACTCGCCCGACCGTAAGACATCAATCGGCGCGAGAAGCAGTCTGTAGGACAAGTACACGCTCGTTAGTTTCATCACGACAGACTTAGAGCGTTCGTCTGCCACTCTATAAGACTCATCTTTCAGAAAGGCAGGCTCCGTCATGACCAGGCCAACACACATCCCATGCACACTTCGTCCTTATTGTGGCGAGCATATCACAACTTTTTTAACGCATATAAGTTTTTTATATCTTGTCTTTTGCTCCTAAGTATTTCTTTTGCGTTTCCAAAAGGGTAGTTTCAGTAAGGTCATTAGATTGGAGTTGCCAGGAAGAGCGCAAGCAAGGAAAAATTTCACCATTGCCTTCCTAAGCCCCTCGCGCATTGCTTCCATAGCGCGGAAAAGAATAAAAATTCTTGAAAAGCTCAACATAGTCGAACTTACGAGCCAATACATCGCATTGCAGTGCCTAACCTAGGCACCTAGTGCACAGGCTGAGACACTCCGCAAAACGGAAAGGGGCGCTCAGAGTCATTGACCTCGTCAGGCTGGCATATACAATGTGCAAGCACGGTCACCCTAAGCTCCTTGGAGGCATCAGGTAGACTCTAGGCTCAAGGTCTTCGGATACAGCTCTCTCAAGGCGTCTCTTGAGTTTCCCTAAGCTTGGCGCCCAAAAGCCGCGAATTCGCTAGGACTATGTACAATCATTTATTGTATTCCGACCTATTACTGGGTCAGAGTATACACTACCTAATAAAGATATACTCCCCCCTGGATGCACAAGTACATTCAGGCTTACTGAATTATCTCACTAATCCTGCAGTGACACTGTCCGCACGAGTCAGACGCAAAATTCGGGGGCTCCTGGCAAGCCAGGAGGGTCTACCACTCGCCCCGTGCTCCTAGTGTAGACCTAAAGACGTTCGGTCACATTTGACTAGTCAGGGCCGGAGCAAGCTCCTACTAGTCTATAGACACTGGTCGGTACTATGTACAATCATTTATTGTATTCGGACCCATTACTGGGTCAGAGGATTCACTGTCTAATAAAGACATACTCCCCCCCCTGGATGCACAAGTGCATACAGGCTTACTGACCTATCTCCCCAATCCTGCAGTGACACTGCCCGCACGAGATCAACGCCAATTGCGGGGGCTCCTGGCAAGCTAGGAGGGGCTACAACCCGCCCCGTGCTCCTAGTGTCGACATAAAGACGTTCGGCCACCTTTGACTAGTCACGGCCGGAGCAAGCTCCTACCAGTTTATAGACACTGGTCGGTCTCTTCGTTCAACAGTCTCATTCCTGTAAGCGCACCACTTGCGAGACAAACAAGCAGCACTGGTCTCTGTAAGGTTTCGCGCCCACTTGCGAGACAGGCAAGAGGCACTGGATTGGGGTCAAAGCCTTTGGCCTCTCGTGGTGGTCCAAGCTAAACGGGTCCCTCCGTAAACCACGATTTCCAGCGAGACTGTTTACGCAGTAGCTAGTTCCGAGATTCCGAGTTTAACCAGAGTACTTCTCTGGCGAATGCAGCAAAGGTAGGATTGGCCCAGTCTTAGAGAAACGTGACCGTGAGACGTCAGTCGATGCGAGGAGGATTAATTCAAAACCACGGAACTCAACCGGAAGCTCGTGCCCTGCTGCACGCAGGACAAGCACATGCTCGTGATTTTCCTCACTAAGTCCCTTGCGCGCGCAGAAAACAAAAATTTGAGAAGCTCAACAAAGTCGAGCTCCTCGAGCTAATACAATACATCGAGTTGCTGTACCTTACTTATGCATCTCATGCATAAGCTGCAACACCCCTCAAAACGGAAAGAGATGCACAAAGCCAGAGCCCACATCTGTCTGACCTATTTTATATAAGCACTGTCCCGCTTGACCGCTTGAAGGCTTGGGATTGACTCAAGGTTTGAAGCCTGCGGATACAGCTTTCACGAGGCGCCTCTTAAGTTACCTTAAGCTTGGCGCCTAGAAGCCGTGGCTTCACAAGCACTATGTACAATCAGTTTTAACGTCGTGAAAAAGCTGTCAAAGTATAAATGGCGATATTTCCGGAAGTAATTTCGACTTACTTTCATGACAACTTGCTCGCCAATTAAAAGATTTTTTTCAGCTTTCTTTCCTAGGTAAATTATCATACGAAGAACATAAGCAGTTGCACTATCAGTAATCACCCACACTTCGATTCCCCACTTTGCCTTTTTCTTTTTTTGCATATATTGAAAAACAATATGAATTTGAAGGCTATTATAGCTTCGTCTATTAACAGATTACAGCCTGGCAGCAAGTAGTCTTTAAATTTTTCTACGATATCTAAGAATGGTCTCACTTAATTTCTCTGGTAGTAACATGATTCCACTTTGAATTCATTTTTCTTTTAAAGTTTAAGTGTGTTGAGCATATTTGTTTGTTTCGTTCTCTACCAATTCGTAAAAATCATCTTTTAAAAACAACGAATCGAAATCTTCATCTGCACTTCCTGGAGGTAAAACATGGAGTTGGTCCGACAGGTACTTTGAACGACTATGCATTTATCTTTTGCAAATTAAATGACCATTTTAAATCATACAATTTACATTTTTTATTTTTACTTGATTTATCCTCTTGAAATTGCGATGAGTAACTTTTATCATTTGAATTTTCCAAATTGGAATTTTCACTTGAGCAATGCCGTAAAAAATAAAAATTTATTCAGAAAAATTTCCAAATAAAAAAAAATGAATAAGAAGAGAATCCTAATGCTGCCCTTTTTTCTATTGCTGATTACGGGACTGAATAACTTGTTTAAACATGCTTAAGGGCTGCCTTTATATTATAGTTTGCTTATTGTCACAAGTGTGATTTTTTATTGTTTTTTCGGCAGTATACTGAAAAAAAAATGTTTTAATCAACAATTTATTAAACAAGAGGTTTCTGTTCATGCAGACAGTGTATAGTGTTCAACAAATTTCCTTTAATTTTCCTTTAATTTTATTTTGAAAATTCAAGTGATGAAAGTTTTTCATCGGAAAGTGAAGAGGGCGTACCAATTCGAGGTAAAAAAATTAAGCTCAACGATTTAAAATGGTCATCTAATTTGCGACAGATAAATGCACAGTCATTCAAAGAACCTGTCGGACCACTTCATGATTTACCTCCAGGAAATACAGAAGAACATTTCGTCTCGTTGTTTTTAAAAGATGATTTTTACGAATTGGTAGCGTCCGAAACAAACAAATATGCTCATCATTCTCAAACTTTAAAAGAAAAAATAAATCCAAAGTGGTATGATGTTACTGCTAGACAAATTAAAGCTTATCTCGGGATTCTCATATACCTGGGTATTGTTCAACTTCCTGAAATTGAAAATTACTTTTCTACGGAACTTTGCGACTGCCGGCTTGTGCAAAATGCTATGAACTGTCAAAGGTTTCAATTATTTTCAAAGTATTTGCATTTAAACGACGAAACCCGACGATCTGAAACAAATGATCTAAGTCACATTTTGTATAAAGTGAGACCACTCTTAGATACCCTAGAAAAATTTTAAGATCACTTGCTGCCAGGCTGTAATCTGTCAATAGACGAAGCTGTGATAGCCTTCAAAGGCAGAATGTTTTTAAAGCAATATATGCAAAAAAACCAGCAAAGTGGGGAATAAAAGTGTGGGTGATTGCTGATAGTGCAACTGACTATGTTCTGCGTAAGATAATTTACCTAGGAAAGAAAGCTGAAAAGAACAAAAATCTTTAAATTGGCGAGCAAGTTTTCATGGAACTAAGTCGAAATTACTTCGGGAAATATCACCATTTATTCTTTGACAACTTTTTCACTACGTTGAAACACGACTTAGAGCTAAGTGGATCTTTCCAGACTACTTCACCTCACAATTACTCACCGGACATGGCAATATCAGATCCAAACTCTTTAAGTTGGGCCTGGCTGTCGACAGTAGGTGTGAGTGTGGCGAGGAAGAGACAACTCTACACATTATATTCGATTGTCCAAAGTTTGAACCACAAAGGGAAGCCATTAAGGAAATCATCGAAGACTGCACGGGAGGAAGACATGAACAACTAAGGGAGCTCTTCTTAGATTGGACCTTTTCTACCTTTGCTGCATTCGCCAGGGAAGTACTCTGGTTGAGCTCAGGCATGCGAAACGACCTACTGTGTAATCAGTTCGTCTGAAAAGCACAGTCGCGTAGGGACTCGTTCAGCTCGAACCACTACGAGAGGCCAAAGCTTCACCCTCAAAATTCCAGTGCCGCTTGTCTGTCTCGCAAGCTAGTGCGAAACCTAATAGAGATAGTTGAAAAATCTGAAAGCGAGCTTGTTCGCTAGACGACCCGTGCTGCTTGACTGTCTCGCAAGCGGTGCGCACACAGAAATGAGAAAGTTTGTAGTGACGGACCCGTGTCTATCTCAGTAGCTTGCTATTAAAATCCGCATGTGTCTTGAACGATCCTAAAACGGTTGGGCAAAGTTCATAATCATGTTGGTGTGAATGAGAGAGGACTTGTCCTCGGCCGCGATTAGTCAAAGGTGACCGAACGTCTTTAGGTCGACACTAAGAACATTAGGAGGGTGGACAGCCCCTTCTGACTCTGTCGGAAGCCCCCTCATTGGAGATGCCCTCGTGCGGGTAGTGTCACTGCGGGTAAAGATCTGATAGGTCAAAAAGCGTGGGTGCTCTTGTGCACTTGAGGAAGGAGTATAACTTATGTTGGGCATCCTCTGTCACAGAAAATTGACCGAATACAATAAATGATCAGATTATTGTTGGACAATAAGACGTATGCTTGAGGAACTTTCCGACTTGGAAGGAAGGCCAGCTGCACTATCACAGCAAAAAAGGCTCCAAAGCTAAAAGCAGAAGAATCAAAAATCGTTCAGTCTGGAGATATTACAGCAATTATTTGGCATGAAAAGCGCGATGTCAGAGTCTTAGCATCAGTGATTGATACCACGAAGAGCACTGCGAAAAATCAAAATAAAGTCTCTTGCTCACTAGCAATAAAAAAGTATTGTGAAAATATGGGTGGTGTCGACTTTGCAGACCAAAAAAGGTCTTATTACTCGGTTGGTCATTCCAGTAAGAAGTGGTGGAAGTATGTTTTTCATTTTACACCTAATACTGTCATCATAAACAGCTTCATCTTATTTGACTTAACAACTCGACCCAAAACCTTAGCACATGGATGCAGGCAACTAAATTTTAGAAAAAATCTAGCACAACAACTCATCGGAGACTTTATTTCAAGAAAAAAGTTTTCCGAAGAAAATTTCAGGATTCCGAGTAGGAGCAAGAGCTTCATGATTCAGCAACTAAGTTTCCTTCATCACTTAATTAAAAAAACTATAAACACGAAAAGATGTCGAGTCTGCAAAATGAAAGGAGTAATAAAAAGAACAATTTTCATGTGTGAAGAATACGACGTACCTTTATGCAAAGAAGAATTCTTTGCTTATCATAATCAATAAAAAATATAAGTACTTGGTTAAAAAATTATAACCTGAATAATTTACAGAGGATATTGAATTTAAAGTTAGGAAATCCTTAATTTGTTCTACGATTTTCTTCCTTACCTGTCACGAAAACATAACTTCTCCTTCCTACTATTGCAGAATATGAAATGACATTTTAGGCGCAAAAATTGCATGAAATCTTGCAAAAAATCGTTTTAACACACACCGTCACCTTAAATTAAATGTAAATTAAATGAATTTTGAACAATTCTTTCACTCAAAGGTATTTTGTTCAATTAGACGGTTCCTTTTTTGAGGTTATGTTCCATATGATGGTTCTCGGATCATAAACCTGTCACTTTTTATCCACTTTTAAGCAATTTTGTTAAAAGCTTCTTCATTTCTTGATGAAAAAACTACAAATCCCAAAAAAATGTCGAGTTTGCAAAATGAAAGGAGTAATCAAAAGAACAGTTTTCATATTTAAAAAAGGCGACGTACCTTTATGCAAAGAATTCATTGCTTATTAATCAAAAATTTAAGTACTTTAATACAAAATTAAAACCTGAATAATTTAAAAGGGATAATGAATCAAAAAGTAGGAATTTGTAAATTTGTTGTATGATTCGCTTCCTTACCTGTCACGAAAACATAACTTCTTCCTACTATTCTAAAATGCAAAATGAACTTTTAGGCACAAAAATTGCAGAAAATCTTGCAAAAATTGCTCTAATGCACATCGTTACCTTAAGTTAACTGTAAATTAAATGAATTTCAAACCATTCTTCCTCTCAAGAGTATTTTGTTCCATTTGACGTTTCTTTTTGAGGTTATGTTCCACATGATGGTTTTCGTATAAAAAAACTTGTCACTTTTTATCCAATTTTAAACAATTTTGTTAAATATTCTTCAACTTTAATACTGATACTTTTTTTATGATACTTTACTTATTAATTAAAATACTTTTTTTAATGATAATTTACTAATTATTTAAGAAGTTTCAATCGAGGGACACTTGTGCACCTCGAAATAGCTATACGATACAGCTCTGTAGCACTCACGCTCATCACGTCACGTAAATGAGCACTACTATTGGTTGTTCCCTTTCTACGTGCCTCATTTAACGATTTTCGACTCTAACGGTCGAATGAACAGCCAGAGGGTTAACACGCAGAGAGTATACTCGCAAACACAACGATGCCCTTCTATAAGTACATTCCAGTAGCGGTACTTGAGAACGAACGTTACCACTTGTACTGGGATAGAACTATTCTAACGGACCACACTGTTGTTCACAATAGGCCGGACATTGTGATGCTTGATAAGCGTTAGCAGTACGTCCAAATCAATGACGTAACGTTTCCCCTTGACAAGAACATCCAAGAAAGCTATACGACCAAGATTCAAAATTATAGTGAACTGAGGCAAGAAATTACGAGGATTTGGAAGCTGAAAAAGGTCACCATTCATCCTGTCATGATTTCGGCCACGGGGAACGTCCAGGCGAAGTGCCAGAGTCACCTGGAAGATTTGAGAATTAATTGGGTGCCAGCTGCAGCTCAGAAAGTGGTTTTACTTAACATCTGCCGCATACTCCGATACTTTCTGAATTGCCAAGAAGAAAGCGGCTAACCGCTTTTTGGGCTCGAACAGAAGATCATGCCCGGGAAAAATATTCCATTTTTCATTTTAAAATTTTTGACTATAGCTTGATTTGATTTTCCTGACTCATAATTTGATTTTAACTTGTTTTTGCGTTCGTCGGGAATGTAGTATATTGTCTTTTGTATTTAAAAACATTTTTAATTACTGACTGGCCTCTGTACTTGACTTAGTCCGTACTAGTGGTCTTGCGACTGAGTACCTTGATGACTTGAGAACCATTTTAAAAAATAATAATAATGAAAATCTTCATTGGTAACACTTTAGTGCGTAGCTTACAAAATTATCAACACAAAGGGGTTTCATCAAATTTTGTTCCAAAAAGGCGAGATTCAGCAAATGCTGCTTTCTGATCTAATCTACTAAATCTGGAAAAAAAGCAAGAGAAAAAAAATTCAACAAAAGAAAAAAAATTTTTCTATCTTAATTCAACGAAGCACAAAAAAATTATTTCCTGTGATAGACATTTCGAAAAATTCATAACATCCTCAATATCTTTGATATTTCCGACTTAGCACCAGGAAAAGAATAAGAATCCACTGCTTTCGAGAAGTGGTTTATAAGTTTCGGAGCCATGTATGAGAATGAAGACTCTGCTCGTACAGTTCAAATATGCAGGATGTAGTCTTCATTACCTGATCTTGTTTGTGATGATCCTTCGGCCTTAGCATCAATTACTCGAACAAGAAAATCTCGTAGGTATTGAGAACGGCAAGTTTTTAATATTCTAAAGGCTATTTCGAAAAGATGTAGTTTTCAACCCTTATCCATGGGTAACCACCCCGACTGGGTGAAAACTGGTGTTAGATGGTCAAATTCCTGAATTCAGTACGTAAATCGTAGCCAGGCGTTTTGAATCTTTTATATTTTATCTTTAAAGGTCCGTAACAGGAATGAAGCTCTCAGGAACACCCACCGACAAGTGACGAACCGAAGAAATGTACGCGTTAGTTGTATCCGAAAGGGAGACTTTTTGCCTACGATCTTTCAAATAATCCTGAAAACATGCGAGAGTCTTTCCCTCCACTCCCAGAAATCCCAAGTTGGCCAACAGAAGACGGTTATCGACTAATCCAAAAGCTCTTGTGAAATCCCGCATAGCTAATCAGATAACTTCACCTTTATCCATCGTCTTACTGATCTTGTCCGACAACTTCAACAACACAGTTGTTGTAGAGAAACCTCGACGAAAGCCTCATTGAGTAGTTGGTAGGATGTTCGTAGATTCCACATGAACCATGACTTGTTTAAGAACGATCTTCTCCAGAAACTTCGAAAGATAAGGAAGAATCGTTATTAGACGCTGGTCCTTAAAAGTTGATGGATTGTGGCATTTCGGTATAGGTCGTATTATCCCCGTCTTCCAATAATCCGGGAACACTTCCTCCTCGACAGAAGGATTCAGGATATTTAGAAGAGCTGGCAGACAGTATACATAGTCCGGATACATAGAAATGAGCTTTACTGCTCATCCCGTCCACACCTGCTGCATTTGATTTGATCGATACACGGTGATCGATGAGTTGATCGATACACTCATACATGGTGGGTCTCAACCAAGTTCAACCTAAAAGTCTAGTTACTCAATGGTACTTTACGGAATACATGTCTGTGATGGTATACAGATAATTTAAGCACAAAACTAAAATAATCGTTAGAGGGCTTTTTAAAAAAATTGAAATTTTAAAATTGAAAAATTGTCTTTTTTTATACATTTTTAATTTATGTTACATGTTAGTTACTTTGCATTAAAAATAGAGTAAAAAAGTCTAATAAAATGTTTTTATAAAATTATTAGGTTAAGTTCTATGACGGGTTTTGTAGTGTCAAGAAGTCCTTTTCACCTAAAAGATTATTATTGGCAAGCTTGAGTACTCGGCATTTCTTTGCAGGATATGATTGTCTGTTAACCCATTAATATTTTCAGTACAAAATAAAAGTGATCGCCAGTGGGATTGTTTTAAAAAGGAAATTTTGAATTTTTTTTTAAATTCCTAAATTTTTTTCCTGAAGGTTATTTTACGAAAAAGTTTTATTAAATATTTACGTAAAATTATTACCCACAGTTCTATGGAAGTTTTCTTATATTTTGAATTAGAAAATTCTTACGAAACTGTTTTAATCGAATTTGAATAGTCTTTTGCTTCTCATTTTTTGTTTTCTTATATTATACGTTCTTTTGACACTTTGAAAATATCTGTCATTATTTGATGTTCAGAGTAATATTTTCTTTGACAAAATGCCACATGTTGCAAAGTCTCATGAAGAAAATCGTGAAAAAGTCTGCCTGTTATGTCTTCAGAAAACGAAAAAGATGTTTAAAGTGTCTGAGAAACACAAATCTCTAATGGAAAAATTATTTAATTACGATTTTACTGTCGAACGGTTACCTATTGCGATCTGTAGTGGGTATAGAACAAGGTTATTTAAAATAAAAAGTATCAGATTCAATAGTTTACAACTACCGAACTATTCTCAGTTCAGCGATTGCATCATTAACAACAAAATAGGTGAAAAATGTGATTGTCGGCTATGTGAGATTGCCAGAATGTCTTCAGACAATTTAAGTAGCAGTCCTGTAAAAGATGAAATCCTTAAGCCCAAGAGAAAACTGTTCGCTGATATTTAGAACAGGTCTATAAGTATGTATAAAATATAAGAAATATTATACGTTATTCCGAAAGTAACTGAAGAATCCTTCCATGATATATGCACACATTTGTAAAATTGAGTTCTAAACATTGTTATTCTAAGCAAATCTATCTATCTATCTAAAAACCATAAAGCATCTAAATTAAATTACAAGAAACGCTGTATGACTTGCTTAAGTATTTTTGGGAAAGGAAAATGTCATAAATGTAATTCAGGAAGTCGTTTTCAGAATTTAATAGAATTGGTTTAAAAAACACCCAAGAAAGGAAGAGAACAAGTACCTTCGGTTTTATTACAAAGTAAAATGGAGGAGGAAAAAAAGGGTACTTTACTAACTCTTTCCCAACATCAAGGTGATCAATCTTTTCAGGTTGTTGTACATCCTCTAAATCACCAAAAGATTTTAAATGAAAAATTATTGCAGCCGCAACTTTCTGCAGAAGATTTTTCAAAGATACAGACAAGCTTTCATCTTAGTCAAAGAACAACTCTAGGAATTGCTTCCGCATTTCGAGTAGCCACGAAGAACAGGAAAATTGTTTAAAGTAATTTTAAAAAAATTATCAGCCAGAAGTCACAGTGTTGATTCGTATTTTGACATTAAAAACTTTGGATTCGTTAATATACAAGGTAGCATATGTTCTGATGCGCCTGAATCAGTAGTTTATTGCACTAATTTGTCTGGCCTAATAAATCACGTTAAAGAAGGACGGAAAGTAGCAGAAGTACAACTGAAATTTGGCACTGATGGAGGCGGCAACTTTTTAAAGCACTGTCTTTCTATACAATTAACCGAAGAAAGTGACAATGTTGGGTCTGCTCGTCAAAGATACGAAGAAGGGATATTAGCAAACAGGTTTAAAGATTCTAGCATGAAAAAGTTGTTTATAATTGAATTGTCAAGAAAATTATGAAAATGTATCCCAATTATGGTCTACAGTTAATCTGAAAGACTTTAATGGAATAGTAGCTACTGATTTTAAATTGGCTAACATTAGGACAGGGATAATGACACATAGCAGCCTTTTCCCATGCACATGGTGTGATTCACAAAAGGGTAAACTAGATGAACGAGGAATGTTAAGAACAATAGGAAATATTTTACAGAAGTGTAGAGATTGGTGCAAAGCAAGAGCCTTAAAAAATCAAGCGAAAAATTTCAAAAATTGTGTTTATGAGCCAATTTTTACAGGAAATGTTGAGACAACGATTTTAGAAATTATCCCTCCACCTGAACTGTACTTGATGTTAGGTGTTGTTAATACTTTGTACGCTAACCTGCTTACTGAATTTGAAAATGAAGCATTATGTGGGCAAAGATCTGCTATGTTCAACGCGATCTGAAACACGGAAGCCCTACCTTTAACGACAATTCTTGTAGAAAATTGCTGGATAAGGTCGATGAACTCCGTGCTAACTGCAGTCCAAATTGTCTAAAGTATATGCAAGCATTTCAAGATTTTATAGCAATTATTAAAACATGTTTTGAAAAAAATCTAGATCCTTAGTATAAAGCGTGCATTGCTTTATTTAAGAAGAGCTACGTGGATTTGAATATCAGCATAACACCTAAAGTTCACTCGGTTTTCTATCATATTTAAGATTTTTGTGAAAAAGAAGCAAAGTCCTTAGCTTTTTTTAGTAAGCAAGCTATGGAATCCGTTCATTATGACTATGGTACTGTCTGGCAAAAGTGGAAACTACCCAAAAATCATCCTGATTATGCCAAAAACCTATTGAGGTCTGTTTGCGAATACAACGGACACCATGTTTAAGCCACCAATTTACAATAAGTTTTTTACTTCAATTCTTTTCTTACTCTGATAAAACAAAAATGTAAAACTGCCGCGATATTAAAGTTATTTAAAACAATGTGAAGAAAAAAAGTTCTATTTAACTCTTATAAAAGAGATTTTACAGTACAATACTAACAAATTTGTTAAAAACTGCTTTCCTTGTTTTTTGTTCTAAAACCCTCTGACGATTACTTTGATTTGGTACTGAAAATATTAGTGGGTCATCAGAAAATCCTATCCTGCAAAGAAGTGCCAAGTAATCAAGCTTTCCAATAACTTTTTATGTAAAAAGGACTTCTTGACACTACAAGACCCGTTACATAACTCAACCTAATCATTTTAAAAAAATATTTCACTAGACTTTTAGGTTGAACTTGATCGAGACTCACGGTGTATAGCTTGATGCAGTTGTCCCATGTCATCCTCCTGGAAGTTGAAAGTTGTACTATGTCCAGCCTCATGCTCCAGTCCCGGAGGCAACTCATTTAGACTCAGGAGGACATCAACTATATAATTGTTGATCCCCATAGGGTTCATCGATAGGTCTCTCCATGCAAACGTTCTTTGGCCTGACCAAACTGCAGCAGAATCCAGCTTTTACCTGATCACCCCAGATACTAATGGAAACCTGGAGAGGTAACTATGCTTCTCACTTTCTAACAAAGAATTGGTAAGATTTCTAAGATGCTTATATTTAAACTCATCCGATGCTTTCCTAGATTTACGCCACTTAGTACGCGCCCTATCGCGCTTCCTAGAAAATTTCCTTACTACATCTGTATACTAAGGTGATTTTGGTCTAGCGATTCTAATTCTCCGCAAGGGTGCAAATCTATTTACCAAAGCCTTAATTATGCTAGAAAATTGAATGAACTTTTCTTCAACAGAATCGAGCTGCAGGCAGACCTTCCAAGCCTCAATGCATTTTCTCCTGAAAAAGTTTTGACCAGCTTTCGGTAAGAAGTACTGGTACTTAAACGCTTTTTCGGGTTGTCAATGTACCTAGAACTTTCTATATTACTGAATGCATTCCACCTAAATTTTTTCCCAACCTGTGGCTTAGGGATTCGCTCAAGTTGCTTGTGCGATGAGCGAGGTGGCCGACATATAACATATTTTTCCGCTTTCGGCAGTATCGTTTCATCGATTTTCTCATCTTCCTTCTTTGGACCACATTTTTCCCGGTATTTTCGCATGGCCTTCAAAATAAAAATACATGGAGAAAAGAACGGAGAAAGCTTTTTTTACAATATTTAAGGCAACTAAATAAAGTTTTTTTGGTATATTATTACTAACAAATGTGTAATATATAAAAAATTATTTTCTGCACTAGACCCAGTCCATTATAGATTATAATATTCGAAGTTCTTGCCAAATTTGAAAAAGTGTTAATTCATGGTCGAAACGGTTCCCGAAACTGTACCTGTTTTGAATGAGACTAACAACCATGCATCTCGCAATTCTTGTAATTTTAGCATCGTAGCTTCATACAATTTTTAGGTACGTCTGTTCATTAAATATAAAGATTGTTCCAATACTCAATAATCATAAAGTTAAATTGAATTTGAATTAGGTTCTATCGTACTTTAAAAACTAAATAGAACTTCAAGCGCGTCTATTTTGATGCAATAGAGCACATCAAATGGGTTGGTGAGAAAGTTATGATCGTTTTTTTAATATTTGTTTTTTAATAAAATTGTTCGGCAATATTTTTTCCTGTTAAGGAAGTGTCCGTTAATTGCGCAAGGACGATTTTTTTATTTTTCACATTAAATAAAATATCAGGAATATTTACTGTAAATTTGACCTCGTTTAAAATAAAGATATTAATTTTGAGTGAATTTAGTTGAATTCTTTAAAATACGTCCTGAATTCTTATGAATTCTGTAGAATTCTTTTTAATTCCTAGGATTTAAGTTTTATTTATCTGGATTTCTTTTAAATTCACTTTCAATTCTAGTGAATTTTTATGAATGCTTTTGAATTCTTTTGAATTTATCTTTAACTCTTTTGAATTCTGGCGAAGTCTTATAATTTCTTATCAATTATTTTTAATTCCTTTTGAATTGCTTTGAATTAATATTGAAGTTTCATGATTTATTTAAATTCATCCTTAATTCTTTTAAATGCTTTTAAATAATATTGAATTCTTATGAATTCTTTTAAGTTCAACTTGAATTTCCGTGAATTTACCTTAAATCCAGCTTGAATTTTTTTTTATTTATCTAGAGCTCTTTTGAATTCATCTTGTCAATCAATCCATGGTCCCACCTGACAGGTGGCAGGTTCTTATTTTTTAAAAGGACGACCGTTCCGGATACTAAATTAGGAGTTTTATTTTTCCATTTGTTACACTGTTATCCTGGAGTCATAGATTGCAAATTCAACGGTGTCGTGATTGATAGATGCTACAGGTTGAGAATTCACACAGGCTTCAATTTTACATGTAATTGTGGTCAATTCCTCAAAGGTTAAGTTATGCTTCTTGATAACACGTTGGAGATGGTGTTTCACGCTTTTTATTCTGACTTCCCACGGGCCACCAAAGTGGGGTGAAGTAAGAGGAAAGAACTTCAATCTCAAACCTTCAACAGCGAACTCAGCATCCAACTGAGGATCAGATAAAATCTGCCTAAGTACTCGTTGCAACTCTTTATTAACGTGTGTCGATAAAAGTCAGACAAAATACAAATGACTTTAGATAAAACTCGAGTCACAATACCGGGCGCCAGTTATCCACGACGGATAACGAATTTTATAAATTTGTCTTTACTCAGAGAGTGGGAATCTTAAGAAGAGAGCAAAACAGCGGTAAGACCAATTTTTGGGTAACTATTAAGTTGCCTTAAGTACGGCAATAATTTATTAAAACATAAAAAAAAGATTTATTCCCTTAAAACAAAGGTGCGTAATTCTCGTCACGTGGCTCGAAGGCTGATTCTATACAATTCTATTCAATACAATTAATCATTGCAGTTTTAAAGTATTTAACCCAAATTACCAAAGCGAAACAAGCAACAAAAGGAGTTCAAAATTATCTCACGGTAGACTAAAAGAGCACTCTCAACAAATTGGAAGAAGTTAAATGACGGTTTTCATAATCTCCAAAAATTCAACATTAACTTCGCGGGATTTCACAACAGGACAAACTTATTAACGCTCACCAAATACATGTTTACCTTACCTTAGACATCATCTTAGGATGATTCCACGTTATCAGTCCTTTAATTGTATTCTTAAATTCTTTAATTGGATCGAGAATTAAAAATTCGGTTCTACTCGCCAAGAGTCCCAGAACAAGAGTGCTCGGAAAGGGACGCCACCGCAAGAAGTGCGAGGTCCGGAATTCAATCGGACCAATAGGAGACCGGCGAGTCGGTCAAATGACCTCTCGGAGAAAATCAATACTTTACACAGACTCGTGACTATTAAAATTGGGCCCCAAGCTTGACCTAATTGCGAGTGAAAGATCAATATATATTTATCAATTCCCATTAAAATTTACTTAAACCTATCAGGCTTTCCGAAATTATCTCGATAGTTGATCTCACACTTATGTTCCATGGCGCAATAAAAGATTGTAAACTTAAAATTAAACGCAAGGTCTGCTGAGCACCCTTCAATTGCGATGGTTCCAGATGGTTCCACCCTTCAATTGCAGTTCTTTGAGTCCGTTCGCTGCTGCCATCTATCCGGCTTGGCGGGAGAATATGAAACTCATTGGATCTCCTATTCCGTCCAATCGATATTACTAGGCCTCCCTTCCGACTATTTGGATCCACTTCATGACCCTAAATCTCTAGAATCCCTCAGGTAAATCTCCTCGGTCAGATACATGAAAATAATAGTCAAATCCAATACATTAAAACTTCCTTTAGAATAAAATTACCGAGAGTGCTCCTTTTGAAGTAGTTGGACCCTTGCTCTGGGAATTGAACATCACGTAGTTCCCTTTTCTCTACCTCTACCGGAAAGATGGGTTCACAAAGTGATGTGTGGAAATCCACCACATCACAACATAAATAAAATTGTATTTCACTATACAAGGAATCATTAATTTATTTTGAAAAGGTATTCAACAGGGATGTTACTTTTTCATCATCGTTTAGACGACCTCCATGTTAACTTTCTTCACAGAATTCTTGATTCTTCCTTTAAGGTGTTGATTGGATTTTCCTTCCCAACCTCCCTTGTACACTTCCTGACACAATAGGCTCTAGAAATCTTCGATTGATCTAGCCTTCGGGATGTTTGGTGAATTCGTATATTTTGAGACAAAATTGATTTTTTATACTTCAACCAGTCTAGAATTTTGTTTGCATAATGGCTGCTTGCTAGATCTGGCCAAAAAATGATATTGTTACCAGAGTGAGTAGGTCTGATAAATTTTTGAACTTTGGTAAGACAATTGCTTATTTAAGTCTCTGATTTTATGGCAGGAGCTTTGGAATCTTGCATGCACAATTGAGACACTCCTTCTGCCGAAATGGCTACACAAACTAAACTTTTTGGCTCAAATTTACCTTAAGCAGCGAAGCGTACGTAGTCAGGAGTCTTCTCGATATTGTCTGTGTAAAATGTCGCATTATGCTCTCCATTATTCCAAGCAGAAGAGAAATATTTTTCATCATTAAGAATTATCTCAACATGGCCATTAAAATATTTTCGGCGCAAAATTCTGCACTTTTTGGGTATTTCTTCTAGTTGCTTTTCACTGTATCGAGGAACATTCACTCTTTTATGATAACGAACAACAATCTCGATCACGCTTTGACGAACTGTTTGTTTAGAAATGCTGAATTTTCTACCGAACTTCCGATTTGATCCTCCAGCTTTGTTTACCGCAGCTTTCTTCAATTTCTAGAGCTGGGGCTTATCCAATTTGTTTGGACGACCAGTCTTTTTAATGCCAACGGATGGTTTGTCACTTTCATAACGCTGGAAAATTAAATAAAGTGCGGAATGAGCGACATTTTCTTTTAAAAAGTGTTCTAAAACTTCGTTTTAAGAGCGCTGTCCAAGCATATCGTAAACGCGTTCTCGTAAATAATCATGGCTAGCCACCTTCATGACGAATTTCTGCTTAGCTATTATTTTTATTTGAAACTTGTCCAGCTACTTTATTGGCACACGTTAGCACTAGTGATACATGTCGAGTATTTCAAAAAATTTCCCAAATATTGTCAGATCGAATTAAAACTTTGAACACGATATATACACAACCAGACGAAACTTCACTCGGTCGAGATGATCGTCTCGTTTCGATCGTTCCCCGAGATCACAGATTCTTGATCTCCATAACGTTTTAATCACATCTGATTATGTTTCGAGCAAATCTCGATTCCGTCCGAACATGCTCGACATGCATCACACTCTAGTAGCCAGACAGATAAAGATGCATATGCATGCTTTATCGATTTTTGCATTTCGAGTCTTGGACAATTTATAATTGTATGGTCCGGCATAGTCGATTCCTATATGTGTAAATGGAATAGAAGGAGTTGCACGTACCAGCCGGAGTGATTGTCGCAATACACGTGCAGTCAATTGAGCACCACCGTGAAGTGTGTGTAGATGAGCATATCCTACAATTAGCTTACTAAGCGCATGATCCATGAAGATGCTTTTCTATGTAAGATGAAGGCGAATGCTTAAGGCCACCTCCTACACAAATTAGACCATGAGCATTAGGGCGTATCGAAAAAATTAAATATTGTTCTTTCGATTTTGGCTAGGGCTAAAAAGTTTCTGGTAGGTGCCAAAATAACTCCCAAAAAAGATAAATCTTAAAAAAATGTCTTCAGTTCGAGCAAGTCAAAGTAGAGAATAATAATAGATTTCTCATCGCCAAAGGCTCAAAAATGGTTATTTCTGACCCGGATAGGCCGTAAAAAGTGCATATTGCATTCACATATATACCTGCTTAGAATAGACTCAATGGAAAAATGTCCTGCGTTCGCCCGTTCGTGTTAAAGTGACAGATAATCGCAAAATTCACGAAATATTTGATATTTTTAACTATTACAAGTTCAAACATGGTTATTTTTGATCCAGATGAGTGGAAAAAATGCACATTGTATCCACATATATACATGCTTAGTATAAACCCAATGGAATTATGTCCAGTGTTAGAGCGTTCATGTTAAATTGACAGATAATCATAAAATTCACGACATTTCTTGCATTTATTATTATTCCAAGGGCAAAGATTGTTATTTTTAATTCAAATACTGAGTAAAGGCTGCATTGTATATTGTCATAAGTATCATTTGGGTATGGTTGCAATTAAAAATATTTAATGATCCCACATCACTATTACAGTCTTAAGAAATACGAAACTTTGAATTCCATTTAGTTTTGTGATATTTTTGAAACTTATATCTATTGTTTGATAAGCACACGTGATTTAGTATACGTTTTAACAATAAATATCAGAATCTAAACTCAATTAATACCAATTTTATATAGAACCTCTATTGTTATACTTCTCTAATTTTTCACAAGGTGAGATACTTTTATATGTAATCCCAATTGATCATATTTGAAAATTATCAAAACGATTTATTATCGCCTCCCAGCTTCGTCTTTTGTTTCAATAAATATGTAAATATTTAATTTGATTTCCATCTTTTTTGGTGATTTCGAGGTTAATACTGGAAAAGTAAAAAATATTTGGAGCCGAACTTCGATACCAATAATTTTAGATCGAAGAATATGGAAAATGATCGAAAGCGGTCATAATGCAGTTTTCAATTTTAAAAAGTCTTATTTTAGAGACCAAAATAACTCAATCTTCATAAGCAAGGTAAATTTCTTCAAAAAACGAGGGCTTTTCGATATAGCCGCTTGTAAAGCCGAAATTGACTCTTGTTCTTGTAAAATGAGTATTTCTGAATCTGACAGGGTTTTACTTTTGAATCAGCGAGATGACAGGAAATGAAATTTAGTATCTATACGTTTCACAAGAACTGAGCATCCTGAGGATCAAATTAAGCGTCAAGTTGAAGTCCAATCACCTATCGATGAGGAAGAATCTATAACAAAACGACAATAACTGGAAATTCTATGGCACAATGTTCGCAATGTTTTACTTAAAGAATCCTCTAACCACGACATATGTGAAGATGAGAAAGATAATGCGGTTGAAGAAGAAGATGAGAGCGAAGATTGGATCCCAGCTGGCACTCCATTAACAGGACAAACCAGAATAAAGTGTCCAAGATTTTCTGCAGTTTGCGACAGATATGGAGTCGGAAGCAGATGTGCCGCGGCTTCTTCAATTTTGCACGATATTAGCAAATACGTTCCTGAAATTAAGTGTCTAGTCTTTGACAAGAGTAAAGTTTATCATGAAACGAAAGAAACTCATCAAGAACTGCAAAAAGAAGAGTTTTCGTCAGGCTAAAAAATAAAAGCGTTTTACTTTGACAGTAGAAAGGACCAGACTAAAGTTATCAAGGAGACAGATGACGGGATATTGCGGCAATCATCAAAAGTAGAAGAGCACATATCGCTAATTCAAGAACCTGGTAGTTTATACTTAGGACATGCAACTCCATCAGCGTCAAATGCTAAACACATCTCAGATGCTATATTAGATTATTTCTTTCTACACTAGGGCTTGTCCAAAGAAGCCCTGGAAAAATTTCGCATGCCAGGTGGCTCACAAGAGTGAGGAAAACGCTCCAAAAGTATATCGGAGCAGAAAATCCTTCTTTCGAATTGCTAGTTCTTGTCACTTTCATCATGCGCGTTTGAGTTCCCATTTGGTTTGAAATCAAGTGCCATCAAACTATTAAGGACGCTCCCAACAACTTGTCAAAAAGTATTAAAATGACTAGGTAACTTGAAGATTATATCTGAGATACCATTGACAACGTAATCAAAAATAATGGATATTTCTCTCACCCAGAGAATCTTCTCCTTGCAATTCTTTGTGATGAAAAGGCAAGAGATACGTCAGATAGCTGTAGAACGTATCAGCTCAGCTAGAATGTGCATTACTAAAAAAGTCAGTCAATTCGAGATTCTTAAACTAAACTTTAATGCCAAAGACTACGTGAAACTCATTGACTGCAACAACTGCATCGTGACAGAACCTCCCTTAACAAAGTCGATGACGAAAGAAGATTTGGGGAATTTTCAAGAGGAAAAGAGAAATTTTCTACTCTTCAAGGAAGTTTTTGACCTTCCATGTCATACTCAAGCTGTTGAGAGATGCGTAAAAGAATTGACTGCTTCATCTAGTCAAGCTTACTCATCCGACCAAAGAGATGGACTCTTCAGAATGCGATTCAAAAGCAAAGCAATATTGCCAGTTTTTGAAAGTAAACGCCAATTCAAGATCTAGGAAGTGATTTTTCGTAAGAAAATTTAACTAAATATTTTATTATATTAAGTAACAGAGAAATGATCAAGACCAAAATATATTTCCCAACTCATATTCGTTCCTTGAAGTAAAAATAACAATTTTTGAGCTTGTAATAGTGAAAAATATCTAATACTTCGTGAATTTTTTGATTATCTCACTTTAACATGAGTGTGCGGATACGGAACATTTTTCTAGCAGGTATATATATGAATATAATTTGCATTTTTGACCGCTTATCCGGATATGTAATAACCTCCTGTATAACTCTGTAATAATTACAAGCTCATTTCTGAGCTTTTAATAGTTAAAAATATCTAATATTTTGTGAATTTTACGATTATCTGTCACTTTACCGTGAATGCGCGAACACAGGATATTTTTCCATTGGGTCTATACTAAGAAGGAATATATGTGGATACAATATGCATTTTTTACCGCTCATCTGGATAATAACCATTCTTGAGCTTGTAATGGTTAAAAATATCTAATATTTTGCGAAGTTTGCGATTATCTGTCACTTTAACACGTACGCGCGAAGACAAGATATTTTTCCATTGATATATAT
>JBAGKK010507435.1:0-14242 GCA_037177015.1 Euceroptres primus | reverse complement strand
TTTACTTTTGGGTGAAGGAAACATTAATATTTGGAAACATTACTGATTTATTTAGAAATGATTCCCGTATTCTTGCAATCTTTTCTAGAACAGAAGATATCTGTACAGAATTCGTGTAATCTTTACCAAACCGACGATTTCCATTTTTCTCCGTGTTTAAAAAGGTACTTATTCAAGAAGTACTCCTTTCAAATTTATTTAAAATAAACGTTAATTACTTTTCTAAATATTGCAGTTCAACAAAATTTGAAGTGACTATTATCAGAATTCATAGCTTTTTAAAAAAATGTATGAGTATTTTTTGTTTTTATGATAGTCCTAATTGTTAAATATTACTATCTATATTTAACATTAAAACGTCCTGCGGAGCTTCAAAAAATTTTTGTTAAGAAAAAGAAAAAACACGTGGTTTTTTTTTGTTAAAAGACACTACGTATGGGGTAGGGAGCAGCTGAAATTAAATAAATAGGTTTTTCACTGTCGCCCTAGTGTAGATGTGTAATTCCAACTCCTGAAGATCTATCACAAAAAACGTACACACCCTAATTTCCTTTTATATTTTTGTTTACCGCACGCCTCTACAAGACCTACCCCAATAAACTGGTCCATATATGGTACCCCTAATCATGGGAAAGTCGAGTGGCGACATATGTAAGCTTTCATGCGATATTATGGATCAGAGAGAAGTCAATTAAGCGTCTATAGCCACTGGTGTGGGAATCGAGAAATTTCAAGAGTCAACAAACATAAATCAAGTGTTTCTGGGAGATTGATTTCCAGGGATGACGAGGGGGGTTGGGCCACCCACCAGGGGGTATCATCGTAAATTCTCCGGCTGTCTCTCTGGTGTGGATACGATCGTAGCTTCGTGTATTCATAGTAAAAAGGCAGTTAGGTATATACTATATATAGGTGTAGGTGGGGAATATAACTGGTAGGATTCCTCCGATTTGCGAGTGGTTGATGCCACGGGGTGACGATTACGTGTTTAGAGAACACAAAAGGGGTGTTGTGTGGCTCCCGTGGGACGTGTCATCCGAGCGTGGAGGCGCGTGCCACAGAAATTTACCACCCGAAGATCACCATGCGGAACCGGACAGTCCATTACGTACACATACATAAAGGAATATTGATAAAAGGGTCGTTGGCAAAAAGTTGAGAATTTTATATCTCGAGTATTTTTTCATATATTTCCATTAATATCAAAGCACATTTGAAGGGGTTTTCGGCAAAACAGCTCAACTCGAGGAAATCAAATTTTTCAGGACGGACAAAAAATGTTTTTAAAATTCTATTTTTGAATTTAATATCAACAAAAAAATGGACCCTCGAGTTACCGCGAGGCTGAATTAAACCTTTCAAAGTACATTTAAGGCACCCAGGAAGCCACGACTAACAAATTATTTGCACTAAATTCTTTTCATCAACTTTTATGTCGAAATCTGGAAGAGAATCTGAGAACTATTCTAATGGAACTCCTTTTCACAGAAAAAGCACATTATTCATATAAAATTTTATCTAACCGATATTTATGTGAAAATTTATAGAATTTTTTATTTTAAAAGTTCATCAACATTAATTCATAAATTATATGATTTCTTTGCATTCTAATTTTTCGAAATTCAATAATGTTATTACCGAGCGCGAAGCGTGAGTGCCGTGATGAGAATGTATTCGTAGAAGTCGAAGTAACTTTGAGAAAATTAGGTTCACAATCACGTGATTATAAAACTTACTTATTTTTTAAAAGTAATAATCTCTAAAAATATCCGTTAATCTATACTCAGGAATTAATAAACTGCTCATAATTCATTCCTGAATTTTATTAAACAAGGAAATGACTTAATCATTGTAAAGAAAATACGGTTGTTATTATTAAATGTGAGATATGTAGGTACTTTTGGCATAACAATTTTTTTTTAAAATCTACTTCCAAATTTCTTTGAAACGAACCGTTTTATTGGGTAATAATTTAGAGCATTTTTTAACACAAAAACAATTTAAAAAATTTTAGGGGTTACGCAGTTTTGCCGAAACACCCTTCATTTTAGTAAAGTTTAAAATTCCGAAAAAACGGAAGTAAAAAAATGCCGTCAAATAAAGAAAAGTCTTTGAAAGACGTCCATTACAAAATTAACATTTAGAAAAGAAAGTATACAAATATTGTAAATGAAAGTCATAAAATCAAAGACGTTTGCCAAATAAAATAAAATAATTTGTTATCGCAAATAAAAATAATTAAATCACAGAAATTTGCCAAACAGGTAAAATGAAATAGTTTGTGCAAGAATGTAAAAATCAGAACATCCAAAAAAATGCAACAAAAAATTTTGAAGAAAATTTTAACAGGCTTATGTTCCTTTTTAAGTGACGTGCGTTGTTTTGTTGCAATTGCTATTATTGTCTTTAGAGTAAAAAGGTCAAGCACGCCAAAATTTTTTTTATGATTTCTTATTATGTTTGGATTTTTACTTTCTTACCCAAACTATTTCATTTTATTTTGAAAAATTCAGTGATTTCATTACTTTTATTTGCGATAAAAAATTATTTTATTTGGAAAACGTTTTTAATTTCAAGACTTTCATTTGTAATATTTTTATACTAACTTTCTTTTTCAAATTTTAATTTTGTAAAGGATGTTTTTAGAATATTGTTCTTTATTTGACATGTTTTTACTCCCGTTTTTTCGTGATTTGAAACTTTACTAAAATATCAAAGCACATTTTAGTAAAGTTTCAAATTTAAAATTTAGAAATGAGATACACTCATCGATGAATAGAGGACCGGGCTCGGGGGTAGACGGTCCTCGAGTCAATGTTATTCGAGCGAGCAGTCTTCAGGACCGCGTATATAGTCTCTGAACGTAGAAAAGTAAATGCGCAGAGAGTCGTGATGTAAACAACGTCTGGCGGCCCTGGGTGCCCGAGGGATGTCGGCCGGTCAAGGGACGCTCGGGGGAGACAGAATTAGTGAAGCGTGAACGACCATGAAGGTAGTCCTCTATTCACCGGTCCTCTATTCATCGACGAGTAGATTAAAAACTAGGAAAAATGTCCTGCGTCATACGAATGGTTTTCAAATGTAATTAAATACAAATTTAAAAGTAAAGGGGGGATCAATAATACCGATTTTAATACTATTTAATGCTTGAAAAAATATACTGAAATCTTTATTAATTTGATTTGTGCAGAATAACTCAAATTATTTATTGATATTAAAATCTCAATTTCGACAAAAAGGTTAGAAGCTTTTTGTCCTATAGGGCCACGAAGTGTTTAAAAAACATGTAATAAATTATATTTAGATCTACGAAAAATTAATGGATAATACATAAATTAAAGTTTATTGTGTTAACGGTCATTGTTGCATATGTGCAATATTGGAATATAACGGTTATTTTTTAATATTGTTCTGAATTTTAATTTAAAAATTCTGGGAAAATTTGACAAGGATTTAGTTTATTTTGAAAAAGGGTTTTCAAAAAGAAATTCTTTCAAAACTCTTTTCATTTAGTTGCGAAAATTAAAAAAAGTGATTTTTTTGCGTGTGAAGAGAACTTAACTGTTAAAACACATGATTCTTTTAAAATCAAAAAATGGGCTTGGCCGGTAAACGGATAAATAAAGAAATAAATTAACAAAATCCAAACGCGAAAATACCATTTTTTATTAGCCATTTTCTGGCTTCCGTCTATGTTAAGACAGTATTTTTATGTGCTTGACGTTCTGAACGTTCAAATGAACGAAATTTTTATTTTATTTCTTTTTAAACTCAAATTTGTTCTAGAATATTGGCTTATTGGCAAATAAACTAATGTAATGATAAAAAAAAGCTTATGATGCTTCCTTTTATTTGTAATTGTAATAATATTTCAAAATAAATTGAAATTAAAAAAAAGTTTCGTTTATTTGCACTTTCAAAACTTCAGGTATTGTCTTGTCCAAACTTAAAAAAAATACATTGAACGAAAATCTCGAATCATTGTTACTTTTTTATCTATATAATAATTATTGGTGAATCTAATACTGCTTGTCTGATTGAAATTGTTTTATACTTCTCATTTTTAATTAATTGTATATTTATTTATATTTTATGCATTTTTTCGGCGTGATAGTTATTTCTGAATGATTTTTGTTCTTTAGAAGCACCCTTTAGGGGAATTGTCTAACCGAAAAATTGGTTTCAAAATTTTGTTGAGTTTTTTAGTGGTCAAATTTTTGAAAAAATTTTTCAATTTTTATTTTGCTTCGAACATTTATAAATTCTATTTTATCCCTGAAAAAATGAACATCAACGGTGGAACGTTCTTGGATGTATTGCGTTTTGAAAAAAGTCGAGCCTCAAAATTTAGCTGCCGGAATTTTGAAAATTTTGGAAAACCTTTTGGCACAGAAACTTTTTTCACCTAACACTAAAGTTTCGCCAATTTGCATAAAAATCCAAAGACCCTTGACCAACTTCTGATATTCCTGAGAAATTATTACCCAAGGACAATTATAACTAACACTGTTACATAAAAATTATCACTTTGGAATTCGTTACCAATCTTGTCAATTCTGTTGTAATCGCGGGCACTTCTTGATCTGCCAGGTTCATTATCGAACAGGGAATGATACCTCCGTTATCCAATGATCTCGACAACTCCATCCGGTCCTTGTATATTTTACACAAAATATTGTACCAAAATTGTATATCCTCAAAAATTCGAACTTAGTTTCGACTTAGTTTTCGAACTTAGTTTTTGTTGCCACACTTATTTCACGAACTGGATCACCGAACACTGTTAGACAGATGAGTGGAATCAACGCGGTCAAAATTTGGACTGCTGAATCGGGAGACTTGATTTCACCCTAGAGCAGAAGACACCCGCGATCTCGGTTCACGATACCACAACCAATGGTGGTGTCTCTGGATCGTATACGCCCACCCTGTGACGTTCGCAACATCCTTGCGCGATTCCCGTATTTAGGGGTTGATGATTCCAACCCCCGACATGGGCGGAGCTCATATCCATTGGATGTTAGGCTGTTCTTTTCACCCACCTCATGATAGCTTTGGTCTCCTTTCTATTCAGTTTTATTTAATCGAATTGAAATTCGGAGGATATCTAGACTCCCGTTTGATATTTCATAATATGTCTTTGACATTATTTTTTATAACGAAAAATATTTGCGAATAAAAAATATATAAAGGAACAAATTTAAAAAATGGGCTTCAAAGGATTTAGAATTCTTTTCTAAGGCTAAAAAGGTTGTTTAAATATTTTTAGTTAAATTGCACTTTGTAACGTTTCAAGAGCAACAAATGATTTTACACTTTATCCAAAAAGAAACAAACATTTTATGACAAAAACGCGGAATCTTCTAAACTACGATTGATAAAGACCCTTGCGTCTAAAATACCACATATGATGCTGCAATTGATGCACAATTGCGCATGTTTGAATAAACAAAATATGTTCCCCAATACTATAAGCCCTAAGCTCTAAGCTACAAAGTCGAGAGCCAGGAATATAGGACAAGCGTTACGTAATTTAAGTAAGGTCCCTAACACTTTTAAGACCAGAGAAAGAAGGATAGACTTATGCACTATACATGGAGACAAAGTACACCGAAAACAAGTTGTGACATAAACTAGACTTTTTTTTCGGTGAAGTCCTCGACCAGGGTTGATAATTCACAATTGCTATTTTTATAAATTGTTTTTATATACAAAACTTCACAAAGACAGATGCTATAGATATATGTACAACAGCATTATTTTGTCAGTGAATATATTTTAAAATTAAATAATAAATTTTTTTCTGTATATAAAAAAAGGACTTATTTACGGTCAATGACAATTGTACTTTTCACACATGCGAAAAGCATAACTGATGTGTTATTCTCCCAGGCCTCACTACTGACAGTGATACGAATGTTAAGATTTAATCATTGTAAAATATATACATTAAAACTACTATAACATTATGGTAGAATTAGAAAAAAACAAAAATAGAAAATAGTAATTCAGGATTGATCACCGAAGATTGATTAAGGCTTGGAACAACTTTTGCAATTAAGCCTTGATATTCTAAGCCTGAATCAACTCTGTCTATCTAACCTTAAACCAAGGATTGTCAGCCAACCTTATTTCAAGGTTGCCATTAATAAATAGAACCAAGCTTAACCGAAGCTTGTGTCATCAAGCCAGAGCAAAAGAGGGCTCGCACAAGCTTTGGCTCATCGTCAGCCTTGGCAATTCCTATCAGGGTTGACACAACTATTTTATTAGTAGGCGCAACTATTCAGTTTGTTGAAACAACAATTTTAATAGCTGCATCAATTAGTAAAAATTTGTAAATACTAAAATAGTTTGTCCAACTACTAAAGTAGTTGGTCCAACAACCCATTTTTTCAGTGTGGTTTCTGCAAGGTTACTGAAAGGTTGTTCTAAGATTGTGGTAAGGTTGCTCCAAGGTTGTTGTAAAGTTGTTCTAAGGTTGTCGTAAGGTTGCTGCAGGTTGTTGTAAAGTTGTTCTAAGGTTGTGGTGAGGTTGCTGCAAGGTTGTTGTCTAAGGTTGTGGTACGGTTGCTATAAGGATGTTGAAAGGTTGTGGTAAGTTTGCAGCAGGTTGTTGTAAAGTTTTTATAAAGTTGTGTTAAGGTTGCTGCAAGGTTGTTGTAAAGTTGTTCTAAAGTTGTGGTAAGGTTGCTGCAAAGATGTTAAAAAGTTGGAGTAAGGTTGGTGTAACAATCGTGATGTAAGTTCGCCTGAGTCTTAAACGACGAGGACATTTCAACGTTGCAGCAACCTTTCTACAACCTTGTTGCAAGTTTTCGAACCTTGCCATGCAAGATTGCTGTAAGGCTGCTACAACCTGAATATCGGGGTTATAAGACTTGCAGGAAATAAAACAGTTTCACATGTGAGTATGAGTGATATTTAAATCATTATTCAAATCGGTAAAGTTGTATTTGTTAGCTTCCATGAATTAATTGTTGTTTTTATTGTAATACATTAGTTCCTATAGAAGCGTGTTTCAAAATCCATAACTTCGCCAATAAGAATATCTTCGTTTTCTCTACGACATACACAAAGGACATTCTTCTACTACATACCTTCAAAAAATGTTATATGTTACAAAAAATGTTACAAATATTTTTGCATTCGCATTAACTATAACTTCATAACGCACTATTGCGCACTATAGGTATGATGTCATTTTTGTATTCATATTACGAATAATTGAAACAAATATGTAATACGCACTGAAACAGAACACAAAAGGCACTATGTTCACTTTTGTGCCCAATTAAATTTTTTATATGAACATTTCAAGCTGAATTCTACCCACTCACAATAAAAAACAGGTCGAGAATATTCGTAGGGAAAATTCCGTACAACTAACCTACAAAATAATCGAGCCGAGGCTAAACTTACGAAATATTCGCCCTTTGAAATGGTAGAAATTCATTTTAAAAAATTTTGTTAAAAGCTGGCGAAGAACTTTTCTGTGGCACCTAGCGCTGCGCAAAAGTTTTTTTTATGTGACTCCGGTACATTTACGCGTTTTTTTGCGACAGCGCAGAGTATCGTAATGTTGTACATTAAAATACAACGGAGTGTAATGTGAAAAGTGATAAATAAAAGTAAGTAATTAAATAAAAGATAAATAGAAAAATAATAGATAAATAAAAGTGAATAAATAAATTTCGGATTGGTTCAGAATGAATTTTAATCCGAAGCTTTCCCTGGGGATGTGCAGTAGTGGAGGATATTTAAACTAAATGCGCATACACCGTATTAGTGCATGAGTATAACATAGCGTTATCATTTACATTTACATGACAGATCGCACGCAAAAAAACTTATAAATGCACCGTCGTCAAACACAATAGTATATGCGCCGACGCGCATAATATACTATTATGCTCACATAGATATTATATAAGAGTATTGTTTCACTTCGCAAATATTATAAACACTAACTTGGATTGTTATTAATTAATTAATGTTAATTAAAATTACCACTTTAAAGGGCAGACATTTTATACCATCTTTCAACATTGCAGACACATTTCTGGAAATCATTTCATGATTGCAAGAAATATATTTGCAACATTAATGTAACGAACGCTGCTGTTAAAATGGTCAGTCCCAAAGAATTAGCTTAAATATGGTTATTACATTCTCATCAGAGAAGGTATTAGAGTAGTATAACAAGGGGGTTTCTGGATAGATTAGTATTAGTGCGTGTCTGTGTGAGCGTGTGTGTCTGTGTGTATATGTGTGAGGCTGGCATAGAGATCGTTCTGCTGACCTTCGAGAACATTCTGGATGACGTCACAGAATAATATTGCGCAATTGTGACAGCCAAATTCATGTCAACAGGTTTCAAGGTTATTTATTATTTCAACTGAAAAATTCTTTTGTTAGTGCGTAAAAGATGAAATTTGATATGTATGACATCCTGTTTTGGCTATTAATTTGATTTATTACTTCCTTTTAGATAAATGTTTAATTATTTAGTGTGCAAAATGTGTCTCTACCAACATTCCAGACAGCTGTCGCCACAGAATTCATGTCAACAGGTTTCAAGGTTATTTATTATTTCAACTGAAAAAATTCCTTTCTTTATTTATTTAATGCGTAAATAACTAATTAAAAACATTATTCTGCAGTCTCGAATCTTCTAGAACTTAAAAGATAAAGAGAAAGATGTAGTTAGATTTAAAATTAAATTTAAAATTAAAAAAATATTTAAAGTCAATCGAATAATAATATAGGTAAGAAAGCATCTAAGGAATAAAGCATTTCTTCTTATATGTAGTATGTCATATACTCGAGATTCTTATTGCTTTCTGGTGTCGAGTTTCGTGCATTAGAGATAACATCCAAACGTATTTAAACGTTTTGATTTTATAAGCAATGATGCACTCAATGCCTAAGTCTGCATGCGTTTCTTTAGACTCTGCTTTCGTTCTCTGAAAATCATTTCTTTTTACTGTTCTCAAAAGTTTGATTTCTTAGTCAACCCACAAAGTTTGATAAATAATCGTTCTCTGCAGTATTACTTTAAATCATTGCAATATACTGGACGAGGCTAGCCCTCGTTATGTCACATGTAATAAGATACTACAAACAATTTCGAGAGAGTGATAAGAAAGCATGCATTTTATTAAAGGCTATTCATGGACGTTCTTTAACTTAAATACATAAATAAAGGGAGCACTGACCAGGCGCTTATCGCTCTACAGCGACATTCGAGATGAGGCCACATACCTTTTTTATCCACAGATATACTCGTTCTTCATCTCTTATTTAGAAAGGTCAGTTTTTCCTGTTACACGTTAAAGATTTAAAATAAAATTTAAAAAGAAATTAATATTTGGAAATAAAATTTAAAAAGAAATTAATATTTGGAAATAAAATTTAAAAAGAAATTAATATTTGGAAATAAAATTTAAAAAGAAATTAATATTTGGAAATTTTTTCAATCATCTACTAAGGCTGCGGTATGGTATAGTTTATAGAAATCCAGGATGATTTACTGCTTTCCAGCAAACTAATTCAATTCAGAGGCCAAATTTTTTCCATAATTTTGAATCTTCTAGAACTTTGAAATAAAGAGGAGATATATTACTATCAGAGACCATTCTGCAATTGTAGTGGTTGTACCCTTGCTAAGTTTCTAGAATGATCTTAGTGACATCATCAAAATTTTACTACGCAATTTTTTTCCAGAAACATCTTCAAGGTTATTTTCAATTACGCATTACATTTATACGTTGCAAAAAAAAAACGTGTCGATTATAATGCAGAATCTTCTGGAACATTGAGACAAAGAGAGAAATATGTTACTAGACAAGAATAGCAAATGATTCGCGAATATAAAGCGTAAATAGTTTCAAGGTTACCTTTTTTAAATTTTCCCTTGAGATTATATAGCAAAACGTTATATGCAAAACGTGTCGATTATTATGTAGAACGTTCCAGAACATTAAGACAAAGAGAGAAATATGTTACTAGACAAGGATAGCAAATCTGCATCTATAAAAGGTGCGCTTCGCATTTATTTCTCTCAGTTCTAACCAAGCATTTGCTAGGTGCACAAACATAAAAAAAAGTAAAGTGAAGTGTGAATATCGATAAAACTTTGAAATTTTTTTGGAACTGTTTTCGTAAAACAGTACAGTTTGGACATTTCTAAAATTTTTTCATCAATATATTTCACGTGTGAACTGAAGATAAGAAACCTGGTGTCTGTTAAAATCGGTTAGTGCTTCTTTTCACTTTAAGCTTACACTCAGAGCCATCTTTTTTCAGATTATTTGTGAAATTGTTTGAAGATAAAAGTCACTTCATAGCAAATTTTTTTCCAGTTGTCTTCTAACCATCAAATCATAATTTACTGCTCAACATGGATTCACTCGACTGTAAAAAGCTTGTCCAGATATACAACGATGCTTTTGAAACTTTGCATGAAAATGCAACCACTTCTGAAATTGCATACTGGACCCATCAATGCACCCAAGATATTCGGAGGCTGAACAAAATTTTAAGGCATGGAAAGCAGCACCTATCTCCAGGCGAAAAGAATAAACTTTTGTCAACCATTGGCCTACTAACCTTAAAAAACAGGCTACTTAAGAATCTACAGAAGAGTGGAACCGGTGTAAATGAGGGTTTGGATAGGAAAGGAGACAGAATCAGATGGCAAGATCTGGAGTCTGCATTTAAGCGTCGAGCGAGAACAGGTTTGATTATAAACTTAACATACAAAGATTTAGATAGTTTTTTTGAAGATTCAAAAACAATGATTACCCAAAGATTAAAAAATGCTTTAAAAAGTTTCAATGGTGGTTTGAAAGCTAATGTTATTCTTGCTGCAAAATTCAGTGTTCTAGAAGAGGGTCGGGAAAACGAATCAATTAAATTTTTCAACACAAAAAATGAACTAATTTTAGAATCGACAGAAATTGATGAATGGTTTGAGAGTAAAGTAAGGGAGCATCTTTTGGTTAAAGTGGAGGATTTCCAACAAACAAAATCAGGATGGAAATTAAAAGAAATAATCAATTTAAATGTAAATATAAATAAGTATGCACCTTTTACAGTAGGCTCATACACTTTCATGGTTTTACCTAAATTTATTAGAGATAAAAAAGCTGTTGTCATTATCGAAAATAACGATGTTTATTGCTTTCTGTGGTCAGTGATGGCAGCGCTTCATCCTGCGAAAAGTAACGTATGTAATACTCAATCTTATCCGCATTTTAATTCAAAACTCAAACATGATGGAATCAGCTTTCCAATCACTTTTGAAGGTATAAAAAAATTTGAAAAAATGAATGAATTATGAATAAATGTTTATGGTATAGAACATGAAGAAAATAGGAAAAAAGATGAGATTGTCCTTCTGTATATAAGCAGTGAAAAATCAAAATGTCCTACAATTCACCTTTTAATGATTGAAAATACCGATTTTGATAACAATGGCGGTGAAAGTAATCCAGTGTATCATTTCGCATGGATTAAAAATCTATCTAGACTCATAAAATCACAGTTTACAAATTCTAAGTGTCGCACATGGTTCTGTGACAGGTGCCTGTGCCACTTTAAATTTGAGAAATCTTTAGTGAATCATCAAACTGATTGTGAAAATCTAAATCATTGTAAAGTAATACTTCCAACAGAAGGGGAGGGTGGGAACATATTAAAATTTAAAAATTATAGATATAAAGAAAATGTACCATTTGCAGTGTACGCAGACATTGAATGTTTGCTGGAGCCGGTTACAAATCCTGAAATAGATAAGGCGGCGTATCAAAAGCATATCCCCACAAGTGTTGCATATTACACCCAATGCAGTTTTAATGATTCCTCTTTAGAACCTAAAATATATCGCGAAAAGGATTGTATTGAATGGTTTGTAAATGAATTAAAAGATCTAGCAATAGAAGTAAATTCTCGTTTACAAAATCCCGTACCAATGGAAAAACTGACCCCAAAGCAAAAACAAGATTTTCAAAATGCAAAAGTGTGTCATATTTGTGAAAAAGAATTTAGCAAAGAAGATGTTAAACATCGCGATCACTGCCACTTTACAGGTAAGTACCGTGGTCCAGCACACGGAAGCTGCAATATCAATTACAAAGACTCTCATGTAATTCCAGTAGTTTTCCATAATTTATCTGGCTACGACTCACACTTTTTCATTAAAGAATTAGCCAAAAGTTTTAAGGGCCATGTCTCGTTACTGCCAATTAATAAAGAGAAATATATCTCATTTACGAAAGATGTTCCAAATACTAGAGCCAAACTGAGATTTATCGATTCTTTCCGATTCATGCCAAGTAGTCTAGAAAAATTGGCCTCATATCTCAATGACAGCGAAAAAACAATTACGAGAAAATTTTGCAAAAATAACAGTGAATTCAATCTGTTAACGAGAAAAGGCGTTTTCCCATATGACTACATTGACAGTTGGGCAAAATTAAATGAAGAGAGTTTACCTCCAAAAGAGGCATTCTATTCAAAATTAAATGATTGCCACATTTCCGACGAAAATTACCAACATGCATGTAAAGTATGGGAAACTTTTAATTTACAAAATTTAGGGCAGTATTCAGACCTGTACCTCAAAACCGATGTCTTACTTTTGGCAGACATTTTTGAAAATTTTAGAAAAACTTGTTTTGCAACATATAAATTAGATCCTCTGCACTATTACACAGCACCGGGTCTTTCTTTTGATGCAATGCTCAAATACACAGGAATTGAGCTTCATTTACTGACTGATGCAGAAATGTTACTCTTGATTCAAAAAGCAATCAGGGGTGGTGTTTCACAGTGCTCAAATAGGTTCGCAAAAGCAAACAATCGATTTATGGGAGCAGATTTTAATCCATTCGATCCAGAGTCATACATTTTCTATTTCGACATTAACAATCAGTATTGTAAAGCTATGAGTGAATATTTACCATATTAAGATTTTGAATGGTTTGAAAATTTTGAAAATAATCCAAACCTTTTCAATGTGCCTGATGATTCACCTGAAGGTTACATTCTTGAAGTGGATCTAGAGTACCCAGAAGAGCTTCACGATTTGCACAAGGACCTTCCATTATGCCCAGAACACTTTGTGCCTCCTGGTTCAAAATGTACGATTCCAAAGTTAGTAACCAATTTGTTACCAAAGAAAAATTATGTTCTACATTATCGAAATCTAAAAATGCACTTGAAATTAGGCATGAAACTAACCAAAATTCATCGAGTGCTAAAATTTAAACAAAAAGCATGGTTGAAAGACTACATTGATTTAAATACAGAACAGAGAAAAAGAGCAACCAACGAATTTGAAAAGAATTTCTATAAATTAATGAACAACTCCGTGTTTGGAAAGACTATGGAAAACGTCAGGAAGCACAAAGATGTCAGGCTTGTAACAAAATGGGAGGGGAGATATGGTGCAAAAGCTCTAATTGCTAAACCAAATTTCCATAGCTGTACCATATTTGATGAAGACATGGTAATCATTGAAATGAACAAAACTAAAATTTTCTTTAATAAACCTATCTACATTGGATTCACTGTTCTTGATATATCCAAAATCATCACTTACGATTTTCATTACAATTACATTCTACCAAATTTTGGAAATTGTGCAAAATTGTTATATACAGACACGGACAGTCTCATCTACCATTTCACTGTTCCGAACTTTTACGAATACATTAAACGAGATATTCATAAATTTGACACGTCAGATTATCCTCCTGATAATGTTTACGGAATCCCTCTAAAGAATAAAAAAGTACTAGGTTTAATGAAGGATGAATGCAACGGCAAAATAATGACTGAATTTGTAGGCTTGAGATCGAAATTATATGCGTATAGAGTTCAGGGTGAAGACGATGAAAAAAAGAGGGCTAAGGGTATCAAAGGATCAACACTAAAAACGATTACATTCGACGATTATAAGCAGACTCTCGTATCTTGTCAAAATCTGATTAAAACTCAGCATCTTATCCGAAGCCGAAAACATGAGGTTCACTCTATCATTCAAGAAAAGATTGCTCTCAGCTGGCATGATGATAAAAGAATGCTGCTGCCTGGTACAACAGATACTCTTCCGTGGGGATATAAAAATGCAAAAGTCTCTGAACCTATGGATGTTGATGAGTGCAATGTATAATATGTAGTATTTGTATATATATTTATATGACGATGAGTGCAATGTATAATATGTATATATATA
>JBAGKK010507424.1:0-14242 GCA_037177015.1 Euceroptres primus | reverse complement strand
TTGAGCAAAAAGTAGAGGTTTAGCCCCGCTTAATAGGCATCAAAAAGGGCTGAAATCATGCATGTGTTATAAAAAGTACTTCAGATACAATTTTGAAACTTACCAGGATTATTATTCCCCAAAATCTGATTCTAATTGCACCGGAGATGTGTCCACAATTATTTCCATTTAATGGAAATGAATCCGGGAAATTCGTATAAAAGGTTATAAAAAGCACTTTTTACTAACTCGTAACTTTTTTCTGGGTAACTTGAAAAATATGGGACTTGGATTATATTTAAGTTTCGTCAAAATCTCTTCAAATTTCTCGAGGGTACTTTGCTTAGTTTTCAAAATAATTTAATTCAAAAATTCACTCGGGAAAACGTTATTTTTCAAAGGGTTACGTTAAGCAATGAACTTAGTAGGGAAAATAGTACATAGTACCATTCGACTATTCCCTTTTTAAATTAAAAATTATTTTCAATGATACTTTTGGTTACTGATTCTCTTACTATCTTCAGCGCATAATGCAATCTATTTGGAAATAACTTTTTCGTGAGTAAATTTTTTAATTAAATTATTTTAAAAACTAAGCAAAGTACCCTCGTGAATTTTTCGGATGGTGTATATTTTGACGAAACTTAAATATGATTCAAGTCCCATATTTTTGAAGTTACCCAGAAAAAAAGTTACAAGTTAGTGAAAAGTGCTGTTTATAACTTTTTATACGTATTTCCCGGATTCATTTCCATTAAATGGAAATAATTGTGGACACATCTCCGGTGCAATTAGAACCAGATTTTGGGGAACAATAATCCTGGTAAGTTTCAAAATTGTATCTAAAGTACTTTGTTTACAGAGAAGATTCGTATATCTGTAAAAATACACATTTTTACATGCCACTTGAATATCTGTAAAAATACACATTTCGACATGGCACTTCAAATATATATTTAGCTATTATTTTTTTATTTAAAATTAATATTTAAACAATTGAATAGAAAATTTTAAGTGTTATCTATCGTCGCATCAATCCCATCGTAATTTTAAATAAATAGTTTTCTAGTTTAAAGATTTTTAAATATGGGTTGAAAGGACCAACTTACCTACACCCAAGAACCTTTTAATACGATTTACGAGTAATATATAAATAATTCATAAATTATAAAATGAAAAATCAGCGCTAAATAGACCAATGTTAATAATATTTGAAGATTATATTTTTTTAAAATATGGTCGCAACTTGGTTTAGATGAACGTCAGTGGATTGACCCAAATGGATTTTTAATTCATCGTGAGTCAGAAAAAAATGTTTACACGTGAGGATTTTTTTCTTTTTTGGAGCATTGGTATATTTCGTGTCTGGAGTCACGTTAGCGTAAGAAAATACGAATGATCAAAGTCACTATAAGTTCAGAATTCTAACCAAGTTACACGTATGAAATAATTCAATATATTTCACTTTTACAGTTGATTAAAGTGTAAAGTTTATTTTTGTTGCAGGTTGGATATTAATCGACCGCTGTGGAAAACACTTTGGTACCATCCTGAACTTCCTAAGGGATGGTTCAGTGCCTCTACCAGAGAGTGCAAAGGAAATGGCTGAGCTTCTTGCCGAGGCAAAGTATTACTGCATCAGCGAACTGGCAGAGTCGTGTGAACAGGCGCTCCAAAAAAAGGAGCGAGAAACGGAGCCCATATGTAGAGTCCCTTTAATCACCTCTCAACGAGAGGAGCAATTGCTAATTAGCAACACCACAAAACCCGTGGTGAAGTTGCTTGTAAATAGGCACAATAACAAATATTCCTACACAAGGTAACTTTCCAAAACCAAAAATCAAAATGCACTCAACCCTTGTAACTTTATTTTTTTTTAAATACTCTTTTTCTTTCAGTACATCAGATGACAATTTATTAAAAAATATAGAACTCTTTGACAAGATGTCCCTTCGATTCAGTGGTAGAGTTCTATTCATCAAGGATGTGATCGGTTCAAGTGAAATTTGCTGCTGGACTTTTTACGGTCACGGGCGCAAAGTTGCTGAAGTCTGTTGCCACTCTATTGTTTACGCAACTGACAAGAAACACACAAAGGTAAATAAAATGTTACCTAAATTTGAAGGTTTTTTTTCTGAGGTATTTTGAGACCTTTGCCATAATTTTCCTTTGAAATCGAGAATTATCTTAGTACCTTAGTATCTTAGTACCAGAACTGATTTCAGAGAACAGTATACTGATAAGCAAAAATTATGCGCAGGTTGAGTTTCCAGAAGCGCGAATTTACGAGGAAACTCTGAACATTTTGCTCTACGAGCACCGGAACGGTCCGGATCAAGAACTGATGCAAGCGACATCGTCGAGAGGTGCAGTTCAAGGTGGAGCGCCACCCTGCACATCCGACGAAGAGGAAGGCGAGCGTTCAGGTCTGGCTCGCCTTCGCTCCAACAAACAAAACACCAACTGACCCATCCGCACTTTCCTTCCTCCATCCCATCCAGCGTTTCGTAATGTCGTCCGCACCCTCAAAACGCGAGCGAACCTCAAGTAGTTAAATTCAAATTCCTCAGTCCGATACACACGTAGAATCATAGCTCCGACTTTCAAACGATCGCAATTTGACTGATTGCAATACGTGATACAAACACAATTGCAAAAAAAAAAAACAAAGAGCACCAAAGAAAATGGTATTCGCTCTAAAGAGTCAGAATTGCAAATTTTTAGATTTTCACGCGATTACCAAAGGCGTAGATTGAAATATTGAAACCGAAAGTGACATTTGAATTTGATTCGCGTTGCTGTTTCGGAGAAATGAGTAGTTTGCGTTCGAAATGCGCGGATTTCATGTGCCAAACATCCATAAACATAAACCAGTGATAGTCGAAGCCATCAGTTGAAAATTGTAGGTTGTTCTTTATGGCAATTTTTAACCAAATTCGTTAATCATGACAACAAGAGTGGAGTTAAATTTGTTAACTTTGTTTCTGATCACAAGAATGCCATAGAGTAAACAATGTCAAGTCGCAGACATTTAATCGAAAAGCGATTCAGATCCATTAATATGCTAATATACAAAACAGCTTAAACTTTTCATTTTTTCAAGTTTTTTTTCATAGAAATAGTAATTACTTTCACTTTTTACTTTCATTTTTTTTCATTTTGCGAAAGTGAAAGGAGTTTTCAATCAGTTTTGTAGTTCAATTAACGGCTGTCGACAGAGGGACCATCTTTATCTTAATTGCTTTTGGCGAGTTTGAGAATATCTACGTTTAAATTTTAACACAATTGCTCACCGCTCATTAAAATTATGGTAAGCAATACTGAAAATTGTGCTGTCTTATGTTCTCGTGTGCATGAATACTGTCTCTTTTGTGTTGCAAACTATTTATATTTTTTCATAATTTTATGAACAAAATTACACGCAGATTTATTTTTGAAGTTTGACTTTAGACTTGTAATAATTTCGTGTAAATTGCTTCAGATATTTACGAAGTTACGGTTGTGAAGTAAATATTCTTTTCTGACTTTAATAATTGTATACGTAATTGTATGTGACTGATCGAACAGCGCACAAACTAAAAATAATGACATCAAGTGCTCAATGCAGAAAATTTGAGAATAATAAAGTACGTTTTTGATTCTTTGTAATTAAATCAGTATTTTAATTTTTTTGGCCTTATGGAAAAAAAACTTGCTCTGAATTCTGACTTTTGTTATATTATAATGTAAATTTACATTACTTCGATATTTATTGCATTATAAAATGAGAACTGATTCTTACAGGGTTTAAAAAAAAAAGAAAATATAATCACACGATAATGTTTCACTGATCATTATTGAGTGAAACAATGCAGGGTGGATTTTTTTTTAAATATGCAGATACAAAACTGAAACATGTTTACGTATCTGTTATTTAAATATATGTCTAATAATTACAAAGTCTGTGTATATATTACAAATGAGCAACGTAGCTTGAAAATATTTTTTCCTTTTGTGGAAAAAAGTTTTAAATAAGTTCGTTACCATAGAGACTTTAATTGCGTTGAAAAATGTCTGAAATATTCACTGCAAAAATTTAAATTTAAATATGTATGATTTAAATGTATTAACTAGAATGATAAATACAAGCATTTTTTAATAGTTTTATTTTCTCGTTTGGTAAGATAAAATCTGTGTTTGCAGTATTTTCAATAAAAAAGTAAAAGTTTCGAATAATTTGTAATATTAATAGAATAAAGACAAAACACCAAACAAGGTATTAATTCATAATGGTTAGTGTATAAAAGAATGGTATTTTGCTATAAGGTCTTAATCCTAGCACCATTCAGATAATTGAAAGATTTTAAAAATATAGATGTATGAATGATATGTGTGCCAAAATTTTACACTGCAGTAGGTAGAATTCTGTACAAATTGCAGGAACAGGAATTATTACTCTGATAAACAATAATACGTTTTCAGTCGTTGCATTTATCGTGCTGAAAATCAGCAAACGTGTTTTCTTAAGATCAGCTGTATGTTCCTTAAAGAGAAAGAAAAACTGTAAATTGACCCTCTTTCTTGAAAATGTATAATATCAATAAAAGTGACATATATTCAAGATATATCTAATGTAAACAGGTGGCTACTTATTTCAATCTTTTTTTGTCTTCATTTTGCCTGGAGTTTTTGGAATGTTTTCAAACAATATGTTAGAGTATATAATTTTAAGGAATGAAAAACGTAATTTCACTTTTAGAAAACAAAGATTTTACTGAAAATTAAAATTTTACTCAAAACTAAAATCTGATTTTTTTAAATGTACTCCAAAAAAAAGTGTTACAAAGAAATATTAGATAAAAAATCTTCTATATCCTAGTGTAAAAAAACAAAGAAATAACAATTATCACTGTTGGAAGAATTTATTTTGTTCGAAAACTGCACATCCAAATCCTTACAAGATATAAGCAAATAATTTGAATCAAAAATGGATGAAACTCCAATCTTATAGAATTTTCCAAAATATTAAAAATTTTCTATTTTAAATTTTATTCATTTGTCGAGGCGACAATTCAGAATGAAAATATTTATATAAATAGAGAACCTTGCAAAAAAATGTCGTAATGAACTGTTTTGGTGACAGAACAGAGAGCAGACGATATTTTGAATATTGTCCTCAGACTCAGTTTGTATACATATTTCTTTCACTGTATGATGAGTCGAGCGAGGTCAAAATACGTTTTCGCTTATGACGTCAATCTTGATTTAAGAGATCCCTAGATTAAGTGAAAACATACAAATACAAACGCCTTTTTGATTCTGCAACCATTTCCTTCCATCATCACGTGTGACTCTGACAGACGTATCGAAAATTTAAGTCAGCATAAACTTAAGTGGTTAATCTCGACCAATCACTTGACAATCACGTTTAAGTAACCTATCCTATTGGCTGATCCGGCTTACTTTCTTTGTTACTGCTTAAGCAATTTTTTCTTTGTCACGGCCACTCAGAGAGACCTAGAATCAAAATGGCGTAGCAGTCGTCATCATGTCATTTCTCCCTCCAGCAAAATCTTGTACATTCACGCCAGAATCAGAATGCAGTGTAGTCTGTATACTGGCGTGAACGGAATAAATCATCTGCACGAATTAAATTATTATAAAAAAAGAGATGAGTGATGTGATTAAGTAGCGCGGAACGGGATCAAAAGTCCTAATGGTTCAGTTTCAATTTGCCCTGAAAAAAACTGGATAGTATTTTTATACATTTACCAAGGAAACGAAATATCTCGCGACATCCGTGCCTTTTCGTTCAATGCCTTGGAAGTAATTTAAAAACTTGGATTCTTCCGTAAACAAATTAATTTTAACAGACAAATTCTAGTGCCTTAAGTTTACTGATTAAAAATGGTTCACTAACCAACTTTTTCCAAAAACAATAGACAGCTGTTTAAAAATAAAAAGGTAAGTTTCTCTTTTGTTTGCCTTTGTATGAGATTGTTTAAATTCCTTTTTCTTCTTTTTTGAAGTAAAATTAAACGCTCATGAGATACTATTGTTGTCGAGTAGTTTCAACAAGTATGCAAAATGTAAATATACATTTTTACATAACCTCTTTAATATTTCTGTGAAATTTATTTTAGAGCTTTTAAGAATTCCTAACATTCCGTTCAATTTTGTAAGCTCTAAATTTGAATAAATGTTCAGAAGATGTATTTGTGTTATTAATTTTATTGGTGGATACAAGTCTGTTTAAAATCCTACAAAACAGTCAAAATAGTTCAGATATGACCAACTATTTATTTTAAAATCAGGCTGAATTGTTTATTTTGTTTGAATAACTTTTCTTAAGATAGTGTGCTACTAAAACAGTTTCGTAGTTTATAAAAATAGCAAAGAAAATAATAACTTATGGCGCAGAAATGTAATTTTTTTTTTACTTTGAGATAATCTATAACGCACTTTAATTATATACATTAAAGTCAATAACATTTCAAAACCCATTTATTTGTTAAACTTTGAATTTTTATGAATTATGAATAAATTTCTGTGTTTTACATGCGTCTCAAAATATTTTAAAAATGTCCACAATTCCACTTTATACTCTGGCCTTGAATTAAAGCTAACAGAGGATCAAGTGTCTAACGAAACAATCACTTGTTAATTGGAGTACTCTTGAGGAAAAAATGATTTCGTTCCATCGAAGAATTTTATGCTTCGGATTCCAATGAAAAAGTTTATACCGAGGTTTAATTATTTATTACAAATTATAAATTATTTTCGTTTACAAAAATCTATTTTTGGACACAGATACATGAGAAAAGTAATTTTTTGTTTCCCGTCGATAAAAATATTAAAAATATTATTCAATGTTTATTTTGAAAATAAAATGTAGCAATAAAACATGTTTAAACGAATATAAAAAATTTTACCAACTTTTTGGATATGCTAAAATGCTTAAAATATACTGCAAAATCGAAGATTAAAATTAGATTAATCTTTTAGGACGATTTTATTATTGTGAATCTAGAAAATCGCAGTCTTCCGCATTTATTAATAACTCTAGAATATCTGCTAAGAATTTCTGAATATTCTTGAGCTCATTTGTTTGTTAGAACTCCATCGTGTTACATTTTACGACGTCTTTGATTCTGGAAACAGCGGTATGAAGTTAAATATCTCAATTTTTAAAAATATTTCTGAAATTATCCCCGTTTTTAGAAAATATGTTTCTAATTAGAAAAAACCTACTACAAGAAGGTTCATATTCAAAATGAGACAAAGAGTCTTTGGATAATTCTGGAGTAATTAACAATATTGAAAGCGTAATTGTCTTCGTTTAAGATTCTCCGAACTGTGTAGTAGGTTTAGTTCTAATCATAATCTTGAAATATTTAAAGAATTTGATAAGAATATGAAGCAATTGATGTTTAATATTATGTAATTAAAATAACTTTACAAAATTGTTAGGAAAATATCTAAGAGACATTTCCTTAATTTTATATTTTAATGTATCATTTTAAACTTTAAATCTTAGCTTTAAAAATTGCTAGCACTAAATCTTAGCTTTAAAAATTGCTTGCTAGGATATGTGATATATAATGACGTCACGAATTACTGGTCGATTTTTTATTTACACTCAGCGGGTTTATTAAGAGAGAAATGCAAATATAATGCTGAAATTTTGGGAAATAATAAAGAATATATTTAAGCATCGACGTCTGGTGCGTTTCAGTTTTTATTTTGAAAAAAAATTCAAAAATAATATTTTTTCAAAATAAAAATTGAAACGCAGCATTTCTTCATATCTTGATATATACGCAGATTTCTTGATGTATTCCTTATTATTTCTTCAAATTTCAACATTATATTTGCATTTCTCTCTTAATAAATCCGCTGAATATAAATAAAAAATCTGTCGGTAATTCGTGACATAATTATGTATCAAATACCCTTAAGAGCTGCAGTTTTTATTAATTGCCTTATCGCGTGCATCTAATCATCCACATTAAGCACGCATTGCGTATTATGCATTATTCTGCTAAGCCTTGGGCTCTGCTGCTGAATATAATAATTTAACACCGTGATTAATCCAGCAATTTATCACACGCTGAATAAACTACACCGCTTACAAACCTACCGCAGAATAATCCACAACTTCACCTGAAAACTAACTACCCTAAAATTGTTACAGGTTCCTAACCACTTACAAATGAAGCAGATTAAGTAGAAAAACCGCAAATCCGTTTCGATGGAAAAGTGGAGAAGCAAAAGTAAAACGGCTCCAAAAACGGACAGTCTTCTCCCTCCGACTCGAAGGCAGCCCGAAGTAGAATCTTCCTCAGTGGAAAAAAGGAAGGGAAAAAGATGGACTATTGGAGGTTTTTTCAAAAGGATTTCCAATCGTGAGGGCGATGCTTCCTCAAGTGGCGAGGCTTCCAGCATCAATACGCCTGTTTTAAGGCGGAAGAAGGCCAAAAATATTCTCAAAAACAAATCTTCACGTCGTGCCATTCGATCATCTCTACAAACTAAGAAAGATCTCGATTTCGAATTCACAAGATGCAAGCGACTTGAAGTGAACCCTTTTATTTTTCCAACTGTAGAATCTCTTCCTCTCCATCATGAATCAATGTATTCTCGCAGCAGCGAAGGCTCGCTGGACGGGTCTAATAAAAAGGTTCGCAAGGACAAAATAAAAGCCAGAGTCGAAGCGAAAAGGGATAAGCTTTGTACAAATAGCAGTACCGACGAAAGCTCAAATGAATCTAGGCCACAAAATGGACTGAAAAATGACGCCTGTCTGAGAAGGAGACGAACCGCGAGAACCGACCGTTTTATAAAACGCTTGTGCAAAGACGAAAACGGAACTCTGAAACCGATTACGTCCTCGCAAGATTTCGATCAGATAAGCGACGCGAATGGTCGTTTCACGCAAGATAAATTGTCTGATAAGAATCTGCAGTTTATTGCTTCGCCAAACACTCTACCCAAGTGTCGATCACCTTCTGCCATAGACTATCAACTCGAAATACAGGGAGCCGAAAATCCCCTCGTTAGGCAAACGCTCCAGTATTTCTCAGACTTCAAGAACGTTAACTTTAAAGAGAATCTGAGCAACAACTTGAGAGAGAAAAAGAAACTCGATTCTCGTCGCAGACAAACCCAGCAAATATTCCCAGTAACTTCCAATACCTCCAACGTCCCGAGCAAAAAATCAAGATCTCAGGAGGATATTTACTTTGATCATTTACCTGGTTTCCAGGTAAAAGTCTCGCCGCAGATACGACAGTCTTTCGCATCTCCTTGCGAATACGCCTCGTCACTTGATAGTAATTACAGAACTCCGATGACAGATTCTAAAGAAAACACTAGGTTTAGTAACAACTGGAGACAAAATGATCAGTTTTATTTTCCAAGAGGCAACAAATCCGACGACACGGGGATTTATTCCAGGATTCGTTCTCCTTCACAAAGGTCGGAAAGTTCATTCAGGTCTGAATTTAAAACTCCGAGCCTTCAATCTCGACTGTCACCTTCTGGAAGCCGCGGAAAGAAAACTCCTGAACCGGAAAAATATTCAATAGAAATGAGTTTTAAAGAAAAGGACTCAAAAAGAAAGGATTCTGAAAAAAGGAGTTCGAAGAATTTAGAAGAAGCTCTCTGCGAGTTGGAAGAAATCTACAACAGTCTTCAGTTAGGCGATGAAGAACTTTTGGAGCGAGCAGAGAAGCGGAGTATGGAGGAGTACAGTAACAAAAAAATAGAGAATATTTTGAGTGATTTGGAGCGCAGCATGAATTCTGTGAATACCTCGAAGGCAAAGCTGGAAATTGAACCGAACATAATAAAAGATGATATGGCTTACAGAAGATTGAGATCTGCTAATCGACCCTCTTCTGATGGACATGCAATGTTATCAAACATCAGCTACCTCATCACCTCGCCCATTTCCTCTCGAAGGGATTTACTTTACGTCGATCCCAAACAAAAGCTCAGAGGAAAGGAGCCAGATGTGACTCTAGACGACGTCGTCTTCCGGAATTTGCACCACGCAAACAATACTTTGAAAGTCGTAGAGCCTCAGCCACCTTTTGGAATCCCTCTTGGACCAATCACAAGCGCTACTGAAAGCGATTATCTCCACACGAAGCCTTCGAAATCCGAGCCCAGGTCGATTTATGTTCCCAGATGTGAACCTGACATTGTCACAGATGATCTCGCTTATAGAAATCTGCGGAAAGACGCACTAGTTAACGATAAAAATATTAATGATAAGAACGAGAAACATAGTTGGAGGAGACCTTCGACCTTTGTCGCAAAGAAGAAACGCGCGGTCAGGTCGCTATCAGCGAATCTTTACAGCCTGATTAACAAAAAAGGAAGTTCAGATGAAGCTGAATTGGATTACGAAGTCACGAATGGAAATGGAAATACAGTGGCAGATCGCAGTCCGCGATTTGGAGGCGAGATGGAGTTTGATCTTGACATAAATAAATCTGAAAGTCTCGATATCAACGGGAATCAATCAGATGAACTCCAGTTGAAAATGTCCAGAGAGAATTCTTCAACACCTCGCATGGCTGAGGAGTTTAAGATTGATGAAACTGATCAGTCATCTCACAAGGACGTGGGACCTTTTACTGAGCAGGAGATTTCGGTTTACAGGCAGCTTTGCCAGGAATTAGAGAATTTAGTCGAGTCGACTAAAAGTTTTGAACCTTCACCGGATAAACATATACTTGAGTCTTCAGTTCTTCCAGACACTCCTTTGGGAGAGGCGAGAATTTGTGAGTCGGATAAATTAGATAAACTGGATAAATCGGAGGATCGGGATGGAAATTTTTGCAAAGTGGAGAAAACGAGATCCGAATTTGGAAGAGAGAATTCGACTGAAAATGACATTGATGAAATTGGAAACGAGATAACGACCCTGAGAGAGAAATTGACCAATTTTGTCGCCTCGAGCGAGGATCGAGCTGTGTGTACCAAAGAACTTGAAGATAAGATAATCAAGGATAAGAATTTGGAGACGAAGAAAGAATCAAAAAGAGAATTTTTTCAGGTTTCAGTTATTGATAAAGCTGACGAGTCTAATTTTTTAAAGCCTGTAAACGAAATGCCATTTTGTTCAAGAAAAGTTTGTGATTCACAGGACACATCGACGAGCGAAGGTGAGAATTTGAATTGTAAAGAAACTAGCAATGTGTGTAACGCTGATTTGATGTTACTAACTATAAAATATGTTTGTTATGTTACTAATCAGATAAAAGCTCATTTATTTTTATTGCTCGCCTTTTTCCTTGTGCTATTACTAGCGATTACTACGATGCCATGAAACAGATTGTGTGATGTATGGAATTTGACTGAAAATGTTGGCTTGATGCGAAAATATTTAGTAATAGTATTTTCATAAGGATTATTCCCAGTTGATTAATGTTACTAATGTCGTAGGTGCGGACACTACTCTTACATGACGAGAAGCGTTCTGAACGAGTATATTGTAAAAAAAAAACACTATACACCGTCGAATGATGAGTGACGTCAGGTTGACTTTGTAAAAATTAAAATTTACGATGGACTGTTAAAACACTGACTTGTTGTTAATTTTAATAAAGTTTACTGGTTATAATCTTCGTATTTTTGGTATTGATTTTTTTTTATATTTTAAGCTAAAATTTGACTTCAAATACTTCAAGATATAATGAATTCTATAATAAATTCAACCGTAAATTTCAATAGAATTTCAACCATAAATCATTTGATTTATGGTTGGAAGGCGATTAAACAACTTTTTCAATTTTCACTTTATAGTTTCCTAGTTTTAAGAATGAAGATAAAAAATTAACGTCCAAGTACAAAGTTAAGAATTTCATGCAACCAAATCTGGACAAATTCTTAGATCAAAATTAAATTAATTTAAAAAATGCTAGATTAAAATTGAATTAATGTAAAAAATGTTAGATTAAAATTAAATTAAATTTGTTAAATTCAAATTTTTTTAGATTTTCCTATTTTCGTTGAAGGCATTACATTATAATGAAGGCCTTAGTGAAAATATTATTTTTAAAGAGGCTGTATTTTAATTAAGGAAATACATTTTTCGAAGAGTGAATAAATTAAAACAGAAATATGAAAAGAGAAAACGTCAGGTACTCGCCTGGAGAATTAATATTTTAAATGGACACTTGAGTTTAAAAGAACTTTCATCAATTTATTAATTTTTTTTTTCGTTCATAAATGTAGTCGGTTATAATTTAAAATATTAATAAATTGACGAAAGTTTTTAAGGGTCATAAATAATGATGTCACGAATTACCGACCGATTTTTTATTTATATTCAGGGGGTTTATTAAGAGAGAAATGCAAATATAATACTGAAATTTTGGGAAATAATAAAGAATATATCGAGGAAACGATGTCTGGTGTATTTCAGATTATTTTGAAAAAAAAATCTAAATATTTTTTTTCAAAATAAACGCTGATATGGGTCATGGCCAAAAAGTTGTGAAATTTGGCCTATCGATTTTCTGAAAAAAAAATCTTCTCAGAACTAGCTAAAGTATTTTTTTTCCATTAATTGTGATCCAAAATAAAACGAAAATACCAATTTAAGAGATCAAGAATCACTTCTGAGTGGAGATAAATAATTTAAATGTTAGGAAGGTTACCGAGTGGATATTCAATAAACGCAAAAAATTAATTTCAAAATTATTTTAAAAATGTAGAGTGGAGCTAAAAAATTTTAAAAATATTGTATCAGTTTCTTTTTTCGCACTTTATTTGACTGTGTCTCCAGATTTTCGATTTGTACTCATAATTTGATTTGTACTAAAGGGTTCTGCCCGTGCACTGCTCTTATATAAATAAATAAATAAATATATTTTTATTTAATTAACACTTTTTAAAAATGGGTTACCGAGTGGACATTATTATAAATCGTACGGTACATAATTTACAGAAATTTTTTGAAAAGTTGCAAACAATAACCATGTTTCTGCTTATTCGAGCACTTGCGAAGGACTAAAATTAATAAGTTTTTGATTTTTAAAAATTTTTTAAAGAGATTTTTTCCAGATTCTAACCTAAAATATGATTGTTATCGAGTGAACATGAAACTTCAGGGACAAACTTCTAAACATTTATAAACATCTTTAAATCTAAAATATTTATCCTTATTTATAATTTTTAGATTCTTTAACTTAATACAAATGACTGGTATGAGTTTCAATCAATTATAAAATTTTTCTATCATTATTTCGCAATTTTAGTTTGTGAATCTGTACTTGGGGACAGGTTACCAAGTGGACATTTTGGGTATATTTTAATTTCCTATTTCTAAACAAAGGCACCTAAAATCTTGAAACTTTACCAAAAACTACTTCGATGTAAGTACTTTATCCCACTAATATTAAAAAAATATGTTAAATAATGAAAATGTGTAAAACTGTCGGGACTTGAATTTCACAACTTTTTGGCAACGATCCTTATGTAACTTTATTTACCACGCGAAATTTTTTCCTTGATCAGAACTCTTAGAAAATCAATCGTTATGTTAAAATGAATAAATTATTACTAGGAGAAAATAATCTAATTAGAAATGTTCATTTAAAATCCTGATACATCGAAAAATAACTGATTTCGAACTTTTCAACCTCAATTATCGTTATTTCTGTCAAATAAAGATATCGTTTGAAAAATATTTTTATTTGGATAATTAGAAAAAGACTTTTTGTATCCTTATTGAAAAACTAAAACTGCTTTTCGACCCATCCTACTGATCAGATACCTTTTGTTTTCTCTACAAGTTGATTCCAATATTTTTTGGATACTTCTTAATTTTTATTTTAACTTTTTTTTTGTTATTTCTTATTTTTTATATGGTTTTTTATTTTAACTATATTTTCATTTAAATTAGTTAAAATTAAACTTCCATTATCGTTTTTTATGTACAAAATGAAAAATTATCCTCAGCTCTGGGATACGGTCTGTTATTGGAGGAAGAGAAAGAGCCCACCTATCTTACAGCAGGTGTTGGAGAATATGTCGTCTTCAATTGCGATCTCGACTTTCCGCACGAGATACCGATTCCATACATCTTACACTGGAATCGTGGTGTAAGTTCAACAATTTAATACAATTCAATATAAATTGAAAATTAAATATCATATTTTACATATTAATTTTTTTATATCCATTTAGGTTTTAATATAGTACATTTCGATACGTGTGTGAGAGGTGATTATTTAGCGCACGAGACGTTTTTCGCACGAGCGAAGCGAGT
>JBAGKK010507402.1:0-14243 GCA_037177015.1 Euceroptres primus | reverse complement strand
ATCTTCTGGTGTATTTTAATCCGCAAATCATGAACCTTGAATTTTTAAATACAGCACGTATTAGTTATTGTACGTGCCAACAGTGAGCCTCAATCAAATTCAACCTAAAGGTCCTCGCATGCACCAATTTTCTGTAGAATGTAACTTCTGAATGTTATGCAACTATTTTAAGCACAAAACTTAAATCATCTGTGGGGTCCTTTTTTCACAAGCCTCTATTTAATAAAATTAATTTTTTTTGTAATTCGTAAATTCTGCATATAGGGCGTCATTAGTCCTTGTTACGATCCTTCCCAGCAAATATTTTTTTTTTAATTTTCAAGAACACTGAAATAATCTTGTACACAATTTTATTGCATATATTATTATTTCGGAGACTTGGAAATTGTGCAACTAATGCTTTGAAGTTCACGTAACCTGAACGCCTTAAAAAGCTATCGACACAGCATTTTCGCCGCTCAAGCTAAAATTATAACTAGCCGGTCCAAGGAAACAATTAAATCTTTACTAAAAGGTTTTAAATTTTTGTGAAACAAAGAGGGAGAGAGAGCTCGCGCACCGCATCCTCTCGCTACACACACATGCAAGCGTCATGCCATTTCCTCTACCATTTGCAATACATCTCGGCCGTTCAAGACGAGGTCCAGCCATGCTTCTTCCCTCCCCTCCCTATCCCAGCCACGGAGCATATACGTTGTGGATCTGTCAAACGCCGCGTGCTCTTTTTACCAAACAATCTTGCTTAAAAATTCATCCGCAACTACAGGTTTGAACATTATTGAGTTTAATTAAGTTTAAACATACTATTAATTAAATCTAGACCAATATCGACAAAATAAACGCTGGTTCAAAATCAATTCTATTATAAATTAATGGTTAGTGAACTTAACACAATTCGCTGAGCAAACACATTCTCAAGATCAGTGAAGACAGCAGTAACGCGAAATTTCACAAGTGCTGACTACGATTTGACACGCGTACAAAAATCCTAATCATCCCTACTAATTCTATTACTACTAATTCTATTACTATACTATTACTACTAATACTATTACTACTGATTCTATTACTACTAATTCTATTCTAATCCCAATTATCCCTACACTCCTAGACAATACCAACTCCCTGCATAAACAAAAGCCCCTACCACGCTTGAGCTCGTGATGCACGGACGAGGGCGAGTAGGGCCAAATCAAATTGGCCGTCTTCCGCGGGTCTTAGTAACGAACAGATCTGAAATAGTAAACAACACGGATTCTTTCATCTCGCTCGGCCACCTTTCGATACAGCCAACTTCCTCGTGGTATCCCGCCTAGTCAGGCCTAGCGAAGTAAAGTGCTTTTGCCGGGAAGTCCCTCGCTGGTCGCGCTGAGTGGACGAAAAATTCAAATTTCTCTCAGCCGAACAGAGTCGACCGGGAAAATAATTAAATAAAATATTATTTTGGATCCGGACAAAATTTCGGAGAGTGATCTCGATAAATTAATGGCACCGAATCTCAAAACGTTGGTGTTGAATTATCAAAACATCAAATTCGGATTATTGAGAAAATTAATATTGAGAATATCGATCAATGCTTATACTTTCATTTATTCTCTGGTTAAAAGTCAACTATTTATTTTTTCCATAAAACTAATAGTGAACATAGAAGCGAGGTGTCGTGTTTCAAGTGGGGTACAATTTTCCAAGTGTACCCGCCTAAAATTTCGTTGTTGCCTATCTTATTGAAACTCCGCCAGATTGTAATGCCAGTGGACCTCTTTAAATTCTGTGAAGGGGGTGCACCTAGTATAAAGGGTTGTCAAAATGCAGGGGCCCGAATTTTCGAAGATTTACCCCGACCACTAACATTCAATTGAACATAACTCCTGATACAGTTATCCAATTTCTCTTTTTCATGAGGGTTTTGGAAAGGTCTTTAACGAGATTCACAATAAAAATAGTTATTTCACAATAAAAATATTATTTTACCTTGATTTTCTATTTTCAAAAACATTTTTGAGTTTTTCTCCAAACGCAGCATTTTTGATTTTTATTAAGTAAGCTGGAAAAAAAGCTTGATTTTTTCTCTTAAAAAACATCCAAAAACGAAAATGAGATGGAAAGTATTGGTTGAGTTGTATAAGCTCATAAAAGCGCGGGTTCTCCGCGCCAACTAGCCACAGCCTCACTAGTCGTGCTAAGGTGACTCAGTGGTTCTAATACTTGACAAGAATGATTTTTCTGTTCATGCGCAACGAACATTTCATTTTATACTGACTTTTTGACAGTTTCAGAATAATTAAGATATATCGTGGCTGCCAAACCAATAGATTACATCACGAATTATAACTGTTACTTAATTCGCGTTTGTTTTGCATGTGTAGGAAACAAGTGAAAAGCGAATTCTTAGACATCCGCAGTTAATATCATACGCTTCATCCACTTCGTAAAGGGTTGCTCTCGCTCCGCTGAATCTTGTATTTGTAGCACTCATACCTGATATTATGCCTCTTCAGTAATTGTACTGGTCCTTTTTTCATTTACATCTACTGTATTACTTTAATTTGTTACAATACACAAAAAAATATATCTTTGAGAAGTACTTTGACACAATGAAAAGACGAAGGAACTTTAGTCATTGATGTTGTAATCCTTATAAAAAGGATAATCATAAGCTCACATCTGATCTAAGAACACTTTCTTTAGAACTTCGAGAAAAGTACCCCAGCATATCAACTGACTCAAAAGTATGAGGATCGTGCAGAAAAGAGATGTCTGAATTTTCCCTATTTTTTCATTTGTTTGTTGAAGTAGATTCCAAGCTTGAAGATGAAAATTCCCTTATTTCCAACAAAAATGCATCCATTTTTTAAGAACGAATTATTATCTGAAGAAGAAAATTGAGGATTATTTGAAAGAGATTATCCAATAAATGATGTAAGCTTTCCTTCTCCGTCAACATTAAAATTTAAGAGATCAACAAATTATTGTAACAGTGAACAGCATGAGTCGGCAATGGAGATTCGTCAACAAATAAAAAAAAAATTAGAAACTCTTACAGTAATTCGGAAAAAGTTTCACTTTTGACACTTGCACCAAAGTCTTGCGGTCGCAGGAGGTTAGCTCAAGAATTCAGGGCCTCTCAACGTCAGACTCGAAAAGCTAAACAACTGGTAGCAGAAAACGGCATTTTAACATCTCCCACTCCCAAAAAAGGTAGAGCTTTAGACCATGAAACCGAGAGTTTGGTTAAAGCTTTTTACTTCGATGACGAAAATAGTCGCATGATGCCCGGAAAGAAAGATTTCGTCTCAATTAAAAAAGATAATGGCTCTCGCGAGCACATTCAAAAGAAGTTAACTCTGTGCAATCTTTCAGAATTATACAGTAATTTTAGAAATCAGTACCCGAAATTGAAATTAGTTTTTCAAAATTCTCACAACTCAGACCTCGTCATTGCGTACTTGCTGGAGCTAGTGGAACGCATAATGTTTGGGTGTGGGTGTCCACCACGAAAATGTTAACCTAATGTTTGATGCCGTGAAAATAAAAGGAGTCACTCATGATAATGAGTCTCCTATTATAACACATCATGACGCTATAAAAAAAAATCATATGTAGCAGTCCTTGTCCAGAATGCTACCTTGATGAGTGTAAATCATGTCCCAGTACAGATGCTCTTAAAGATTTTTTGAAAGCTGTTTTTGCAGATCACTGTATTGATAGGATAGAATTTCAGTGTTGGCAACAAACTGATAGAAGCACTAAGATTACTGTTGCAGAAGGTTTTGCAGAAGAACTTCTCGAACGTCTACTTAAACTAAAGTCTCGTCCTTTTATAGCTAAGCAGCTATCTTCTTTTTTCAAAAATTTGAAGAATAGCTTGAAAGAAGGAGAGTTTCTAATTTTATGGGATTTTGCTGAAAACTATACATTCATAGCACAAAACGCCTTACAATCATTACAACTGCCATCTACCACAGAGATCGCAACATCGCAGGCTAGCTCTTTTATCCGACAACCTAAATTACGACACAATATCGTTTGGAAAATTTCATTTAGAAAATATCTAGATTGTTCTCTAGCTACAAAAAAAGTGAGAATAAAATAAAATGTTTGTTACGCGTAAACAGAAAAATCATTTTTATCAAATCTTAGAACTACCGAGTCACCTCAACACGACTAGTAACGCTATGGCTAGTTAGCGCGGGGCACACGCGCTTTTATGAGCTTCTACAACTCAACCAATACTTTCCATCCCATTTTCGTTTTGGTATGCGTTTTAAAAGAAAAAATTAAGCTTTTTTTCAAGCTTACTTAAAATAAAATAAAAAATGCCGCATTTGGAAAAAAACTCAAAAATGTCTTTAAATTAAAAAATCAAGGTGATTTAACTTTTTTATTGTAAAATAATTATTTTTCTTGTCAACCTCGCTAAAAGACCTTTCAAAAACCCTCATCAAAAAGCGAAATTGGATAACAGTATCAGGAATTATGTACAATTGAAAGTTAGGGGTCGGGGGGAATCGTTGAAAACTCGGGCCCCTGAATCTTGACAAACCATTACACTAGGTGCACCCCGTTCACGGAGTTTAAAAAGGTCTACTAGCACTACAATCTGGTGGAGTTTCAATAAGATAGGCAACAACAAAATTTCAGGCGGGTACACTTAGAAAAGGATCCCGCACTAAATACATTGCAAAAAGGTCCCGGTGAAATCTTCCCAAACGGAGATATTTTATAGCTTTGGTCTCTTGATCACAAAAATTCATGTTAAAGAGTGAAGAAATGGACAGTTCTTCGGAAAAAACGGTTCGAATGTCGATTTTCATTCAGCAAAGAGAGGTGCCACCGTCACTCAACAAGTGTTTGGCGCATCGCTCATAGGAACAGTCCACCAGGCTTTTCGACTGAAATTTTATAGTTTCGGACCTGCTGATGAATAATGTCGAGATCCAAAGGTCGGAAAATGAAACGATAGCCGTCAGTATAGCAATAAAGTTCGTTTCTTTATGGTATTAAAACAGATAGAATGAGAAGTGGTAACTGTCTGGCGCTACAGTTACAGATCATGCCCACGAGGCTGTCCGACTAACACTTTGTAGTTTCGGACCAGCTAATGAATAATGTCGAGGTCCGAAGGTCGCAAAATAAATCGATAGCCGTCAGTGCAGCACCAAACTTCGTTTTTGTACAATTTTAAAATAGATAAAATGAGAAGTGGTAACTGTTTATCGTAAAGCCCACAAGTCATCCACACTAGGCTGTTCGACTGACATATTGTAGTTTTGGACCTGCTGATGAATAATATCGAGGTCCGAAGGTCGGAAAACAAAACGATAGCCATCAGTGCAGCGCCAAAGTTTGTTTTTGCATGGTTTTAAAAAAGACAAAATGAAAGTGGTAACTGTTTAGCACAAAGCTTACACGTCATCCTCACTAGGCTGTCCGGCTGGCAGTTTGTAGTTCTGGACCCACTAACCAATAATATCAGGGTCTAAAGGTCAGAAAATATAACGGTAGCAGTCGAAGCAGCACCCAAGTTCTATTTTACATAGTATTAAGAAAAGAAGTGATAACTGTTTGGTGCAACAGTCACTGATCATGCCCACTGTGCTGTCCGACTGACATTTTGTAGCTTTGGACCCACATACCAATAATATTGGGGTCTCACGGTCGGAAAATATTGCGGTAGTTGTCGAAACACTCTCTCATCCCATCTCCATTTCTCTTAAACTCATTTCAAAGCATCTTTGTTTCTGCTGTCCGAGAAAGGTGGCCCTTGAATGTCGAGTATATATCCATTTGGTGGCACTATCAGTGCAGGTTTCACTAAGTGGCGACCTTTATGCACACAATGTGACTGCCGCAAAATGCGGAAGCTGCTTCTCTTTTCGATGTAATTGTAGGTACCGTCAATGTACACGATAACTCTTGGAATATCTAGATTCGGATTGTACTTGGTACTTGTAAACTCGGTCACATGTCGTTCGATATATTCATCTGGCGTAATTGAATCAGAAACTTACAGCTTGTCGGCTTGAATACTGAAACATCAACTTCAAGAAATCATCGGTAAGTCCCTGCCGCAACTTGCACAAGAACATTAGGGGGTCCATTTTTGTTACATACTTTGGCAGGGTCCTGGATCGCAAAAAGTTGAAAGTTCAAGAAACTGTTCCCTTGTAATAGGAGAAATGGAGTGAAATTCTTCATCTGTGAAAATGTGTTCGTCATCAAATCTCGTTGAATTCATTGCCACGCTGCGAAATCCCTGCAAGAAAAGATGAAGTTGCTGATTGTTTATAATGTAGGGCCTGTTAATGAAGCGTTAACCAGGCAACAACTGCAACAAAATGAAGCCTCGATCATCTAAGTGATGTTGGCAAGATCTCACATCTTTGGCAATATAAATATTCAGTGATACAAAAACGTTGACTCTGCATTCAACTGAAAACCTGTGTATATCACGTACACCATTACAGATCACCCAACTATGATTCGCAGTTTGTGTCAATTCGTTTAATCTTAAGCAAAAAGGCCCTCACTCTATTAACAATATTTTATCAAGGATGAACTGATTGCAGTTAATGCATAGTTTCGTTTGCACAGTTACGATAAGTGCTGGTAAGTTGAATGCGTCACGTCGACAAATTGCAAATTTGAGGACAGCAGCATGTTCAACCCTATCTATTCGCGCCATTCGTTGTGGAGCAAAAACCCTTTCGCAAACATAACAGGACAAACTGTTTCTAAACGCCATTGCGAAATGGATCTATTGTACAAAAACTTAGCCTTGTATTAAGAGAAATTAAAAAAAATTAGGAATTCTAATCCGCAATGCTGATAGAATTCCTGAATAAATCTACGAATTTAAATTCTGAAATCTTATTATCAAACGTCAATTATCAGTAATAATCAACAACGTGTATTAATGTTGCAAAGAGTAGAACAAAAAAGCAAGTCAATGGCAGTAAATCATGAAAAACAACTGAGAAAAAGCGAAAAACAAAGAAGGAAACGAAAACTATTTCAACCGACGTAACTATGAGATATTCCTGAAGGGATTACTTTGATGGAAATGACATAACTATTTGCAAAAAGTTTTGCGTGAATGCTATGGCATAAAGCAAAAGAAAGATTATTTTATATCCAAGGATATATTCAGAGCAGTGGTGCAAAAACTACTAAACTGTCACAATTATTATTATAAATAAATGCTCATAACGATAATAATAATAGTAAACTGAGACAACATGAATAAGGAACAAGAATATGAAAAGGATTGCAAACGAGGTGAAAATAGGATTTTCTTATTTTCCTATACAGTTCTGTCACTTTCTTTAAAGTGGTCAACCAAACATCCACTTGTTTAATCACTGCTACTGACCATTCAAATATGACAATTTGAGTGCGTGTTCGCACCAGGAAAATCCTATTTTTATCTCATTTGCAATCATTCAACTTTCATTCACGTTAATTATTATTATTATTATCGTTATCAAAATTTATTTATGATTATAATTGTGACAGTTTAGTAGTTTTTTGCACCAATGCTCTGAATATGTCTTTGGATATAAAATAATCCTTCTTTAGTTTTTTGCTATAGCATTCACGCGAAACTTTTTGCAAACAGTTATGTCATTTTCATCAAAGTAATCCCTTCAGAAATATGTCATAGTTACGTCGGTTAAAATAATGTTCGCTTTCTTCTTTGTTTTTTGTATTTTATTAGTTATTTTCCATGATTTACAGCCATTGAGTTGCTTTTTTGTTCTACTCTTTGCAACATTTAGACACGTTGTTGATTATTACTGATAATTGACGTTTGATAATAAGATTTCAGAATTTAAATTCGTAGATTTATTCAGGAATTCTATCAGCATTGCGGATTAGAATTCCTAATTTTTTTTAATTTCTCTTAATACAAGGCTAAGTTTTTGTACAATAGATCCATTTCGCAATGGCGTTTAGGAACCGTTTATCCTGTTATGTTTGCGAAAGGATTTTTGCTCCACAATGAATGGCGCGAATAGATAGGGATGAACATGGTGCTGTCCACGAATTTGTAATTCGTCGATGTGACGCATTCAACTTACCAGCACTCACCGTAAACTGCAATCAGCCCATCCTAGATAAAATATTGTTAATGGAGCGTGATCCTTCTTGCCTGAGAATAAATGTATTGGCACAAACTGCGAATCATAGTTGCGTGATCTGTGATGGTGCATGTGATATACACAGGCTTTCAGTTGAATGCAGAGTCAACGTTTTTTTTATCAATGAATATTTATATTGCAGAGGATGTGAGATCTTGCTAACATCATTTAGATGATCGAGGCTTCATTTTGTTGCCGTTGTTGCCTGGCTTACGCTTCATTAACAGGCCCTACATTATAAACAATCAGCAACTTCATCTTTTTTTGCAGGGACTTCGCAGCGTGGCAATGAATACAACGAGATTTGATGACGAACACAGTTTCACAGATTAAGAATTTCACTCTATTTTTCCTATTACAAAGGAACAGTTTGTTGAACTTTTAACTTTTTGCGATCCAGTACCCTGCCAAAGTATGTAACAAAAAAGGACCTCCTAATGTTGTTGTGCAAGTTGCCACAAGGACTTACCGATGATTTCTTGAAGTTAATGTTTCAGTATTCAAGTCGACAAGCTGTAAGTTTTGCTGTCGCCACTGACAGACAGTCCTTGATGCTACGATTCGTACCTGGCAATATTGGCTTTGATTCAATTACGACAGACAAATATATCGAACGACGAGTTTGCAAATGAGCTGTACAATTCGAATCCAGATATTCCAAGAGTTATCGTGTACATTGACGGTACCTACAGTTACATCGAAAAGAGAAGCAACTTTCGCACTTTGCGACAGTCATATTGTGTGCATAAAGGACGCTACTTAGTGAAACCTGCACTGATAGTGCCACCAAATGGATATATACTCGACATTCATAAGCCATATTTCTCGGACAGCAGAAACAAAGATTCTGCTATGTTTCGAAATGAGTTTGAAAGAAATGAAGATAGGATGAGAGAGTGGTTCCCTAAAGGATCGATTATTGTGGTTGACAGAGGCTATCGAGATGCGACAGAGCTGTTTTAAAACCTTAGTAAGTAATGTAAAATGCCCGCGCTACTTCAACAAGGTTAAGGTCAACTGCTGACTAAAAAAGCAAATGAATCGAAATTGGTGACAAAAACAAGATGGATTGTTGAGGCCAGGAATGGTCACATTAAGTCCATTATCAAGTTCTTCGCTCAAGTCATAGGCGTTCCGCATCTTCACAGACACAGCGATTTTTACCGAATTGCTGGTGCCATAGTAAACAGGTACTATGCACCAATTGAGATGCAAGGTGCGAATGCAAAACTTGCCAGGGAATTGCAACAGAGAGCTTGGGAGGTGAACGTTCTTCAACCGCTCGTAGAAGAGGAAAACCTGCAAGCCAGATATGCTTAGAGGTGGATGCGCTTAAACTCTCAGCATGTGCAAGACTTTCAAAGTTTAAAGTTAGAATTTTTGTGAGTAAACTCTAACTTGACTGTTGGAGTTTATCAGCTAAACTTAGCTCCAGGATACATGCAAGATAAGCTGCAAAGAGCGGAGCAGGATGAGCTTCAATTGGAAGTCTTGCGTAATGCGCAGATGATCCCAGAGCCAGGATTGATAAGATTCAGAGTCTTTTCACGATTCCGTAATGCGACCGAACATCAACTTTAGATTGCATATGTGCCTATTGAAGACATAGAACATGACGCTCAAAATGAAAATGATCCATGTGCCAGAGAGGCACGTAAAATAGTAACCTTGGATAGCCAAGGTTACTATTGTACGTGCCTATCTGGCGCACGTGCCTATCTGGCGTACGTGGCACCTACCTTTGGCTCATGTGCACATGTTGCTACCGTATTATGGTACAATGGCTATGCTCGATACGAAAATAATGTTCGTTATCCTTCAGCATCGCTTCACAATGCGATCATGGACGCTGCTGACAGACGAGAACAACAAAACCCAAACTAAACTGACCTTTTTGAGCTTCAAAGTTTTGAATTAAATTTTTCTGAAAGCTATTCGAGTATGCAAACTAACAATATTTGGTGCTTCATCAGAGGTTATCTAGCCATTTCTAGAGCTTTTGAAAGAATATTATTGATCAACAGGTTCAAAACTACAAAATGTCTGTCGAAAGGCTAATGGGCCTAATCGGCGACTGTTGCGCCAAACAGTTACCACTTCTCTTTCTTAATACTATGTAAAATGGAACTTCGGTGCTGTTCCGACAATGACCGTTATATTTTCCGACCGTGAGACCCCAAAATTATTGGTTAGTGGGTCCAAAGCTACAAAATATCAGTCGGACAGCCTAGTGTGGATGACTTGTAAGCTTTACACCAAACAGTTATCACTTCTCATTTTATCTATTTTAATACCATGCAAATACGAACTATTATGCTGCACTAATGACTATCGTTTCATTCTTGGACCTTCGGACCTCGATACTCTTTATTAGCAGGTTCGAAACTACAAAATGTCAGTCGGACAGCCCAGTGGGCATGATCGGTGACTGTTGCGCCAAACAGTTGTCACTTCTTTTCTTAATACCATGTAAAATAGAACTTGGGTGCTGCTTCAACGGCCACTGTTATATTTTTCGACCTTGAGACCCCGATATTATTGGTTAATGGGTCCAAAACTACAAAATGTCAGCCGGACAGCCTAGTAAGGATGGCTCGTGAGCTTTGCGCCAAACTGTTACTACTTCTCATTTTACCTTCTTTTAAAACCATGGAAAAACGAACTTTGGTACTGCACTGATGGCTGTCGTTTCACTCTCGGACCTTTGGACCTCGAGATTATTTAGCAGCAGGTTCGAAACTACAAAATGTCAGTTGAACGGCCTAGTGGGCATAATCGGTGAATGGTGCGCCAAACAGGTACCGCTTCTCTTTCTTAATACTTAATACTTTAGTGCTGTTTCGACTACTACCATTATATTTTCTGACCTTGAGACCCGAATATTATTGGTTAGTAGGTGCAAAACTACAAAATGTCAGTCGGACAGCCTCGTGAGCATGATCTGTGACCGTTGCGCCAAACAGTTACCACTTCTTCTTTTATCTTTTTTGATACCATAGAAAACGAAGTTTCGTGCTGCACTGACAGCTATCGTTTGATTTTGCGACCTTTGGACCTCGATATTGTTAATTAGCAGGTCCAAAACTAGAAAGTGTCAGTCGGATAGCCTCGTGGGCATGATCTGTGACTTTAGCGCCTAAAAGTTCCCACTTCTCATTTTATCTGTTTTAATACCGTGCAAAAACGAACTTTGTTGCTACACTGACGGCTATCGTTTCATTTTTCGACCTTCGGACCTCGACATTATTCATCAGCAGGTCCGAAACTATAAAATGTCAGTCGGAAAGCCTGGTGGACTGTTCCTATGAGCGATGCGCCAAGCACTTGTTGAGTGTCGGTGGCACCTCCCTTTACTGCATGAAAATCGACATTTGAGCCTTTTTTTTCTGAAAAACTGTTCATTTTTTCACTCTTTAACATGAATTTTTGTGACCAGGGGACCAAAAACTATAAAACGAAGGGTAAGAGCAACGATCCCGCATTAATAAACACGATTCGCATTTCACATTTGAATCTTGGCAGTTTGGAGTCTCGATGTGCACAGTCATCATATAAATTAAAGAATAGACTTTTAGCAGTATTTAATTTCTTTTCCTGTACAATTTTATTTGACGCCAGTATTTATTTGCTTATTACAAATTGAGCCGTACGTAATAGTCTTTGAAAGGTGAGTTAAAAAGTTGTAACAAAAGAATTTTTCAAAATGAACTCCTATTGTTTGATTAATATATAAGTGTTGATGAGTATATAATTAATGCCTTTTCAAGAAAAAGCTTAGCTAAACCTTGCACTTGAAGTTTTTTTGCACTTTCTAATTAGTTGATAGCCCAAGAGTATTTTACACATACACATACATATACTCTATTTAACTCACTTTTTAACGAACGATGACGCCCCGCACACAGAATTTGAAAATTAGAAAAAAAATTCTAAAAACGTGCTTCATTAAAAAAGTACCCACCAGATTTTTTTATTTTATACGTGAAATACTCTACGGCTATTAACCAATTAGAAAGTGCAAAAAAAACCTCCAGCGCAAGAAGGTTTATTTAATGTAATGTTGCATTTATTGTAACATACAATTGTCGATTTCTCGTCGTTTCGGATATCTAAATTTTATTGTTATTGGATTAATCAGTACGTTTTATTAAATAGGCTTCGATGGCTAATCGGTGCTCCAAGACTCGTTTCGATAATTTAGCTATTTTATTTCTTATGGCTGATCCGCTCACTGGTGTTTTTCTATTTTGTTATTATGTATTCTCTCGGATATCGTCATCGTGGAACATCGAGGGACATAGGGGTTTGAAGAGACGCCGGATAGACTCAACCGACACCCGCCATCTTACGTCGCAGCTAATCCAAAGCCACAGCCAGCCTATCATCGCACCCTTGGCAGGACGACCTACACTGAGATGCTGAGGTTGTGTATTGTGTTAATTGCTACAGAATCCTGAGATACTCATTCACCTAGGGTGAAACTCTGCTAGACCCTGCGCAAGATGATTTCGTCGTCGATACCTACTTCAAGAATGGTAGCCCTACTGTTACTAAGACCCACTCTACATATTAGATGTTTACAATCTCAGGGCATGAATCTTATTATTGTTGGATGAGCCTGAAGATTCGTATAGTATTTTAAAGTATTGCCGGAGAGTAAGGACCTCGTTCTTAACTTAGTTTAGCGAAAGTTCTAGCTGTTACAAAATTCGAATGATTACATCAATTCACTTAAACACATAATAAATCGCAGTATAAGAAATTAATTATGAAAACTTTTGAATGTCAGCCTACCAGTAACAATAGAATTAAGGAAACTAAAATGCATTCATGTATCAATTGTTGTTTTCCTTTGAATCTACCGAAAAGTTAAAATTTCATTGAGGAAGATGAATACTTTAAGAAGAGAGGATTGTTACTGTCCACTAAAAATAAATTTTGGTTTTAATCGTAACGCCAGATAATAGGCAACCCAACGTACAGCAAAACAAGTGATACATGAATATTGTTGATAATGCAGTATAGTAGATTCTAAGTTGTTTCTCAGCGCCTGCTAGTAGGCAACCAATGTATGCTCATTCATATTTACATTTGCATGGTCTTATAACAAAAGTTATAAGATTTAATTAGGATTAAAATATATTTTTGTTATTAAGACTAATAGGTATAATGATAAATAAATAGATACAAATACATATAAATTTATTTGCTTCTATTATCATGAATCGCTTATCGAATTATAAAAAGGAAAACAGAAGAGGTGGTAAGATAGTAAGGTAAATAGGTAAATAAGAAATGGTAAATATATTAGACGAAGGGATCTCATGTTCTCATGTTCTGAACTAAGTGCGTTTAATTACACCCTGTGAGATTTTATCGTTTTCTCACAACATATAACAAGAGAATAAAAGGACGATTACCATTCTTCTCTTGCCCTTCGACCAGGAGGTAGAGTAAGTAACATAAGTACTTTTGTAACCTTTCATTTGTGTTTCTTTGAATAAACTGCAGTGAATTAGGATCAAGTGTTCTATTATTGTGTAACGCAAACCCCATAGGTTTGACAAGTGACAACGTTCTCACAATAAATAATTGATCAGGCCTTACCAACCTGATTTAATCGGCTCACTAGCCTCTCGTACAATACCATATACAGGGTTTGTCCGAAAAGTAATGAGATCGATTCATTTTTGAAGAGACTGTGCTAGCTAGCGACGCGCGGTTTGTGCCAGGAGGTGGAGGGGGGTCTTGGGAAACGAGCCGCACCGGCGGCAGTGTGCTGCGAGCTTTTGAAGCGAGAGGAGGTGCGTTCTCGTGGACTCTGTTTTTGCTCGACGTCGAAGCTCGCGATGGAGAAAAATTTAGAACAACGTTACGCCGTTAAATTCTGTGTGCGGTTAGGGAAAAACGGTGTCGAGACTGTCGAAATGATTCGAGAGGCTTACGGGGATAAAGCCATGTCCAAGGCGCAGGTCTGTCGGTGGCACAAGGCCTTTAAGGAGGGCCGGGAAGAGGTGGCCGACGAACCTCGTTCGGGGAGACCGTCAACGTCCCGCACGGAAGACAATGTGAGTCGTGTGCGCGAGTGTTTGAACAAGGACC